>JBBPMO010000329.1:0-30326 GCA_038090315.1 Xanthoconium stramineum | reverse complement strand
AATATTTTACATATTTTAAAGAACTCTCTCAAGGACATGAGGAAGTCCCATATACTTGTGGCTATTTATCTAATGGTTTAAAAAGACTAAATTATTATATTTTCAACAAGAAGAAGGAGGACAGGAAGTTCCCATATAAAAAGAGGCCATTAGCCTTAACTTTGTGCAGAAAAGTGAGGGCTAATCAACCCCTAAAAGGGGTCACCTAAAGTAAAATACTCACTTGTAATGTTATGATCAGTTATCTGGACAATTGTATCTTTTTACTATGTGTATCTCACTGCCACTTTTTTCCTTTAAGACTTGCCTCATATATGGAGGACCATTATACCTTCACCTTAGGTTCCTGTTCCTTTGGCCTCAAGCCTGTTTCCAAGGGTAACCCTACCCCTGTTCCCACTTTACTCTTTGCTTCCTAAGTGGAGTAAAACATTATGTTATCATTTATATCTTGATCTCCACGGATAGCTTATCTCCAATAGGTAGTTCTCTTGCACTGCCTATGTGTCCCCCTTAGTCATACATTCTACAATCTTCCATCATCTTCCATGATGACATATTCCATAGTACTTATATCACACTGCCAATGTACTAACTCTCCTTACACTTATTCTATGCAATATAAGGTGCCTTGTTACGTCCAAGTCTCCCCTTGTCCTAAGAACCTTGATCAACCTTAGTCTCCTTAGTATTCTCTTGAGGACATTGTGTCTCTTTGTGAGCACCTCCCTTAAAGAACATTTGTTATTCCGTTTGTTCTGTTGCAAGGTCTCCTTTGCATAATATGTAACATCTCAACGATATATTGATACATGCATGCAAACACTTGCTGTACAACTCGTGCAACAGTTTCAGCAGATGGTATATAATATTTTGGCCATCCCATTTTCATTAACAATTGAAAGCTTTTATTGGTAATGATATTAATGGGCACAGGCTTTTTCACACCCAGCACACAATCTCCACCCTTTGAAGGCCATTTGTCAACACATATGATGGAGAAATCTATGAAGGCAAACTTTATTTCAGTATGCATGTGTTGATAATGGCTGTATGTGATCTTCCCTTTCTCTTTTCACTTGAAAATGGCCAAGATTGATCTATTTTGTAGGATGCTAGAAATGATCTTTGTTTGAACCTCATTAACATCCTTGGCCTGGTCTGTGGTACTCAGGATCTCACTACCCCAGCAAGTGTTTACATGCTTCTGTATATTTCCTGTGGACTGTGCATCCTTTGTATCAAGATATTGTTACGCGAGTTGACAGACTTACGTCGAGGTCAATGATACTTACTCTGAGGGAGGTACTCACGAAGAGACACTGCGTCCTCAAAGCAAGGCTAGAGTTATGAACAAGAGACAAGGGGACAAGGTCACAATCAAAACAGATTGCAGATTCGTAAGACTGACGCTGTGATTGCGTAGAACAAGAATAAGGAAACGAGTACAGGCTGGGCAGGTATTTAAGTACTACAGATTACCTAAGTGAAAGGTCGTAGAACTTTATGGAAGGTAGGGGAAACACGGTTACCATGAGAGAGGTAACCAAGGAGTGAGACAGTCCTGTAGAACAAGGCGATACTAAAGAGGAAACAGGAGGGGAGAAGAGTAGTCAGGGAAGGCGAGTAAGTATAGGTCGGTCTCCTGGTAAGAGGGAGCGAAAGAGAAGTAAGGGCGTCGTACTACTGAGAGGAGGAAAAAGACATGGGAAAGGAAAGAAATCGTAACAATTAGCAAATATACTATTGTTTAACAAATCATTTCTGGAAAGGCCAACAATGCAGTCCAGGCCAACTATTTCATCAATTCCATGATCAGAAGTCCTGTCCCCTCATAGTTAATAAGGAATGCCTGTAAAGAGGATTTATTGTAAGCTGGTAAAGAAGCAAAAGTTGCTTCTTTTCTACCATGTATAGAAAAAGAAGATTGGCTGTTGCTTTTAAATATTAGTATTGTATTGTGGAGGACTGGAGATGAGTTATATGATTAAATGAAACAAAACCAATAAAATTGGGCAAGATGCATTGAAGTAAGTGTGGAGAGAAAGAAAAAAAAGCTAATTTCCAAAGGGGTCAAAAGCATAGTTATATTTGAAGAAGGTTTCTAATGGTATGGGACTACATAGGGTGTAATGATATGGAATTTTCTATTGTCTGTGAGGAGACAAAACTCCTGATTATGGAATTGATGAAATAGTTGGCCTGGACTGCATTGTTGGCCTTTCCAGAAATGATTTGTTAAACAATAGTATACTTGCTAATAGGAGAAAGTTTAGTAGAATGGCCACCATAATGGTTTTTTCTCTCCAGTTTGATTTCTTAAAGATTCCTAACCATAGTAGACTTCATAATGCCAATTTGGGATGCAATTTCTCTATAGTAAAAATCAAAAAAAGCAAAAAAAAATGATATTTTCTCTTTAAGCAGTAAGGAGATGTTTTATGATGGCAATGAGGGAATTTACCTGTGATGGTAAGGTTTATATATGTTGTATCACAACTGGTTATATAAGGGTGACATAATATAGCCCTTACCTAAGATATGTAATCATATTACAGCATCCTAGGATCTGATATATGTAATGCAATTTCAAAGTCAAACAACTGTCCCAATAAGTCATCATTTTGATATGGCTGCCATTTCACCAAATGTTATCCAAATCCTTCAAACCTTGAACCCATAGAGAGCCAAGAGTAAGTACTTTATTTCATACACTTATAGATAGGGCAAAGGTTAGGGATTATTGGGGACCATTGCATTCAATGAAAAACATTCAAACATTGGGACAGTTTTTTGAGCCACTGTAAGTTGGAAAGTATTATATTCATCTTATAAGGATCTTATCTTGTTCACACAATGTTTTGATCTATTGCAAAGATTTGTCATCTCCAGACATAAAATATATGAGTCATACGACCTTATAGACCCTTATAAGCCCTTTGCAATAATGGCATGGATGTGTGAGACTCGCAAGCTATATACGGGACTAATGGTACTCCCAATGTCACTTTCATGAATCTTCACTGCTAATTCTCGGACACCAGTACCACCAGTCCTTTTTTATAGGTTTGAAAGTTCACATGATACCACGTGGATCGCAGACTGTAGTGCTGACAGATCAGACATTGCACATTAACCTCGGACTAGGATTCATCCAAGTGGGATGCAGAAATAATCAGACATTGCGCATTAACCTCGGACTAGGATTCATCCAAGTGGGATGCAGAAATAATCGTACAACATAATTGGCATGTTTGGTCACGGCATGTGAGTTTCCTATCCTCTTTCATCTCTTTTATACCTATAACGGACAAATACAATACTAGTGCAATAGTAATGAATACGTCGGCCGCCATCGTAGAATTAGCGAAGGCGGACTCGGTAGCACAGAAAAGAAAACCTCTAAACTTAGCTTTTTGCAATCATCGTTGTCGTCGCACTCGCTGCTGACTCATACAACTTGTCGCGCTCGTCGCTGACAATCCTCTATCAAGTCGCGTCCATCCGTAGACTCCCGGCTCAGTCGCGCTGGTCCGCAGACTTCCGCTCGGTCGCGTTCATCCGCAGAGTTCCGCTCAGTCAAGTCCATCCGCAGAGTTCCGCTCAGTCGTGTCCATCTAGGGTTCCGCACGGGTAACATCGCGGGTCCAAAAGTGAACACCGTACCCGCACCCTCAAACACCGTACCCGAGAGGGGTACGGGTATGCACCGACCGTCAATCTGATGGTGTATTCAAAACACCGTGGTGGAACCAAACACCGCGGGTGCATCTGCGTTACAAGAATGAAGCTCGGATACTGACAACTTTAATCACTATAAACTATGTGTTCCCATTGCTATCTTCATCTTCCATTCCCTCGCGCTTGCGTTTACAGTTTTTAACGCAGCACTTTCCAACCTGTTCTCTCTAGGTGCAAGACGACATAGATGGAGCACCGTGACTTTGTGGCGCGTTAGCATTATTTGTAGTGCCGTTTGACTTCGAGGCCGCATCAAACTTGAAGCCCAAAGGATCTCGATTGAATCTCCGAGGCTCCAGCGGAGGTCTATCATCAGTAAAGACAACCCGCGAAACACCGTCAACCCGCGGTGAAAGGGTACGGTGTACACTCGGGCACAGCTTCTCCATCCCGTACCCGTACCCTCTGTACCCGTTTGCCAATAACCACGGTGTCACCCGCACCCGTGCAATTCCCTATGTCCATCCGCAGACCTCCGCTCAGTCGTATCCGTCCGCAGACTCCCGCTCGGTCGCGTCCATCCACAGACTCAGGTTCTGTACAGCTTCAAGAACCGTTAAAATACCCACCGCCCTGACCTCGATGCCCTTTGAGCTTTCCCTGTATTTCTTTCCTTGTACCGCCTCCGGACTTGCAGATTTTTTCTCCCGTCGTGCAATACCCTTCGATATCCACCCTATCGTGCCAATGGCTGCCGAACCATCACGGGATGGTGAGTCTTATGCATGGTTCCTTCGATGATGTGCTCACACATTCCCAGTTCTCGGTCGCGCATCGAGATTCTGCTGCCTCCCAATGACCCGCCAAGATGCCCAAGATAAAGTCACCTGCTATGACTGCCGTGGAAACCGCAAAACACACGGGAATGTGCAGAGATACGTCAGCCCCACCACAGGCGCTTGCCGCAGACTCGTTGTACAGTCTGTCGACCCAAGCGGCCCTTGGGAAAGACGTATCGAGGACCACACAAACCAGCAAAGCAAAATCGCCCTATGGCTTTACTCCACGAACCCTTTCGTCGGATGGGCAGTTTTTTTCGAATGGCTTCGCAAATGGCTGCGTTTCTCTCTCCGACTTCTTTGGCCCGTCATCTTGTTTGCCATACGTCTCTACTACTTGAACGTTCTCCCGTCGGAGGACGGATGTGAAAAGGACTCGGCGGCGTACAGCACAGGTTACTATAAGCCCTACCTCCGCTCGTTCAGGCATCAATTCTGGGCTGCGCGCTCGTCGAAAGAATATTCGACGCGCATCAAAGGTGACAACGAACGGAACATCCCAACACATTCACTTTACCCCCGTACTCTCATCATCCGTGATCCTGTCGGAGACCAGTGGAGCCCATGCACAGACCCCATCACCATCATACATACCAAGTTCGTTGCCGTCTCCTACTCTGCCGCTGACGTGTATGCTCAGCGTGACGGCGCTGATAAAGAGAGAGAAAAGCAAGACTTCATTCAGGAAGTTCGCGAAGCCATAGTGCAACAGGAATTCAATGCGTACTGGCTCGACTTGGAGTGTCTCAGCACGGATCCTGAAGAGAAGAAGATGGATCTGTATTGCATGGCAGACGTGTATCGTGGTGCGGAGATCACCCTGATCATCCTTGGTGACCCGTCGGATGATGCATGGAAACGCTGGGGAGGGCGCGTTTGGACGTTTCCCGAAACTCTGCTCAGTCAGCGCCTTTATTACAAGTTCCGTCAACGGAACGAAATCCAGCCTGCGTCCCTCCGCCAGCTCGCTAATCTCGCTTATTCCAAGTACGACTCGGAAAAAGCCATCATCAATGCTTATACAGGGAAAGACCCATTGGAGAGACTGGAGCGTCTTACCCTCCTCAAATCGGCGATATGGCGGCGTGGCATCACCCTTCCCAGTCTAGAATCAATCCCTTCGACATCTGCTTCCTCCGAACATGATCTTGGCGACAGAATTCCTCACGCGGTTGGGCCGCATCCGGCGGATCGTGTCTATGCCCTCATGGGCTTCTTCGAGCACCGCATCCAGCCCGATTATTTTGAGGACGAACTCGGCGCACTAGCGCGCCTATCCATGGCCAACGACAACGATCACATCGTCGATCGCATGATCTCCCTCCTACCCCACCAGACCGGCCCAGCAACTCGTTGGTACGCCGACGATGACGTTTACGGTGCAAATCTCTGGGACGTGCAACCGGAGATCCAGGTTGCAGGCGTCACCAAGAACGGTGCGGTCGTCCTCGACGGCTGCAAGGCTGCGTCCATCCGATGGAAGGATTTCCCACACGTTGTGTTCGCAAATCCGGACTCGGTGAGGCGGACGGTGGCTCGGTTCATCTGCCATCTCTCGTGGCCGTGTATCATCGCTGGCGTTGTAGTGTGCAGAACCACGATAGTGGGCGGGATTGCGCTCCTCGTGTGTGGGTCTGTCCTACTTCTGCTGTCACCCTGGATGTACGTGTTCAGCGAGAGCGGCCGCGTGACTGACCCGCAGCCGTGGCTTATCGACGTCAAAGGCGTTTTGGACATCGACAAGGCGGCCATCCATCTGTACGGTGGGGGCGTCATAGGGCGGTACCGCCGCCTCGACTACACACCTAGCGGCTCGGAATTTGCGGTGCCGGAACAAGGCTTGTTCCGTAGCGGGTCAAGGGCGCAATACGACCGCGCCCTGGAGGCAGCGCGTGGACCGCAAGCCGGGCGGATGTACACGCTCATCGACACCCGCTCGTCGACCATATATTACTTTGCCGCGGACAGACCACCGACGGTGTGTTTGTTTACGGGGCGAGAAGGTGGGCTCGGGCGCTTCGTGCTGTGTTCGGAAAGGTGTAGTGTCGATGAATTGCACAAGGAGACGGTGTTGAGGATGCCGACGCATATCAGTCAGAGGATGGAGTTGTGTGATTGGGTTGCCATCGGATGAAGTGGTGTTGGAAAAGCCGAACTTGGGCGCAGGCCGCCGGGGATCTTACCAGAGACACCGTAACCGGACAATAGGTTCAATTGTTTACTTAGATTACTGGGTCCAGTCTGGACAACGCGAAAAATGTGAGGGCAAATCGGGTGTTGCAGGATCAAATCTCAACCGATATTTATAGAATTACATACAAGCGTGCTGCGATCGACGAACTGATAACTTTACAACTGCTTTCTGTTTCCCAGTCTATGTGTTAAGCAATCACTGATACGAGAAAAATACGCACCGTCACCCCGCTTTCAACGCGTTCACTCTTTCCTGTGTTTCTGGTAGTAGTGAATGAGGCCAGTGGTCTGTAACGTATGTGTGAGCACCGGCTTGATCGACATTCTGCGTGATACTTACCGAACTATCATGTCCAGTGACATCGGAAGGCTTTTCAAGCTGCGACAAAATGTTCTTTGCAAGCACCTTTCCAAGTTCGACGCCCATTTGGTCTGTGATTCGCAGATTTAACGCGGGACGACGCTAGTGAAAGGACCAACGCACCGAAGGAGTTGATACCCCAGATAACACCTTGGGTAAAGATCTTGTGCTCGTACAAAGCAATCAGTGCGCCAAGCGTCCTCGGGGTCAAAAGCGGGAACATGATGCTGTTGCTTGGACGGTTCCCTTCAAACACCTTGCTCTTCACCAGCGCCTCGCTCGCACCACTGCCGAGTTCCTTGCGGACTTGCTCCTCCGACTTGCCGAACGCCAACGCTTCGGGCTGCGCGAAGAAATTGGAGAGGAGAATGCGATGGTGCTTTGAGTTGGCGATCGGGTTGTGCGAGGTTGCTGGGGCGATGAAATCGGCAGGGATCAACTTGGTTCCTTGGTGGACGAGTTGGTAGAACGAATGTTGACCGTTGGTACCTGCCGCACCCCAGATGATCGGCTGCGTGGCAACCGCGTCAGTGAAGGAAGAATACGATCCACCATCAGACTTACGCCAGTCTGATAGTCGACACGCTGGCCACCCTTGGTGACAAACTTGCCGTTGGACTCCATGTCTCCCTGCTGGAAGTAGTCTGCGAACTTGTGGAGATATTGATCATACGGCAAAAGCGCGTGCGTCTGAGCGCCGTAGAAGTCGTTGTACCAGATGCCAATGATAGCGAGCAGGACAGGAAGATTACTCTCCAAGGGCGTCTCCTTGAAGTGTTTGTCCATGCCATGAGCACCCTTCAAGAGGGACTCAAAGTTATCGTAACCGATATACAAAGCGATCGAGAGACCAATGGCGCTCCACAAGCTGTAACGACCACCGACCCAGTCCCAGAACTGGAACATGTTCGCGGTATCGATACCGAAAGCCTGGACGGCCTTGGCGTTCGTGGAGAGAGCCACAAAGTGTTTGGCAACGTGAGCCTTGTCCTTGGCAGAGGACAAGAACCAATCCCTGGCGGACTCGGCGTTGGTGATAGTCTCTTGGGTAGTGAACGTTTTACTAGCAATGATGAACAGAGTACGTTCTGGGTCGCAGACTCTGACAGTCTCAGCGAGGTGCGTTCCGTCAATGTTGGAGATAAAGTGGAGGGTGAGGTCCCGCTTTCCGTACGACTTGAGCGCTTCAGTCACCATAACGGGACCGAGATCGGAACCACCGATACCGATATTGACGATGGTGTTGATGGTCTTCCCGGTGTATCCTTTCCATGCACCACTCCGGACGGCCTCGGAGAACTCCTTGATATGCGCGAGCACGCCCGCGACTTCGTCGACGCCATTCTCCTGGATCTGGAAGTCATTAAAGTTGCGTAGTGCAACGTGTAGGACAGCACGGTCCTCGGAGGTATTGATGTGTTCTCCAGCGAACATCTTATCGCGGTAGGTCTCGACCTGAGCCTCACGCGCGAGAGATAGGAGTGTGTCCAAGATCGGCTGCGTGATCAGATTCTTGGAGTAGTCGAGAAGGAAGGTGGTGGTTGGATCTGTGGCGTCCACATACTCCTTTGAGAATTTCGAGAAGCGATTGGGATCCTGGGCGAAGAGCTCGGATAGGACGAGCCTGGTGTATTCACCGTCGTATGTCCGCTGGAGCTTCTGCCAGGCGGGGTACTCTGGTAGTCATCGTTGAGCGTGTACAACGCACGGGCACTGAAGACGCACCAGTAGCAAGTTTTCCGCTCATTGTGTTTGGGGCGACGATGCGGATCAATGTCGAAAGGGATATGCCCCGCGCGGGTCACTTTATATATTCCGGTCCCTGCCAGCAATCGTGGGAATATAGCAACATCGCCTCCCCGGATAGGACCGACACTGCTTACTGGATGAGAGAAAACACTTCCAGTTGCAGTCTTAGTCTTAGTCAAGGCGTGACCGTTTCACCGTGAACAGGGACCGACGTGTGTACTGGCTTACACAAGTCAGTCGTCTTTTTCAGCCCGCAGGGTGACCCACAGCCCCGCTGATAACGACACATATCGAGGCGAGCTGGAAAAGATAACCAGGCATGATCATCGGCAATATCAGCAGGGACGGAAAGTCGCGTCAGACCCAGAATCATGTCGACAAATACCAAAACTCACGAACAATTCGAGAGAAACCGTCAATGCCAGATTTCAACTGCATAACTGTTTTTCCAAGTCCTGACATGGACACGCGAGTAAGTTTGTCCACAGACGCAGTCGAAGTGAACAAGGACTCACATAACACAGTTATGCTGTTTTTTCCGCATCTGACAGCGTCGCGGCATCACAGAGCATTGGGACCAGTGAATGTCCCGACATTCAGCAGAATTACTGTGCAACGTGAAACATCTATTCCATGCATTTCGAGGGAGAACAATCATTGACCCTACGCTTAGTTAAAAGAAAAAAAGCGGAGCTTTGGACAGTGCCAGTGACCGTCGACTAGTACTGGTTGATGGAAGTGTTGTGGTTGTGCGACTCTTGCCAGTGGTTCAACAGATGGGCTCGGGCAGAGTCTGGAATGGTCGACCATGCGTGAGGCGCGCGGCCTCTCAACGCCGACTGGCGGAGAAGTTGCAAGACGAAATACGTGTAATCATGTCGTACAGGCTGCATCATGGACCATGCCCAGGGTCACAGTGACTATGTACCTTATCACCGGAAGTTTTTCATTGACTCTGGACTCAAGACGAGCTTGGAGCAGTCGACGTTGTAAGATATTGGTCCGGTGCTCAAGAACCCGCCGCCAATCCATTTTGCAACCCATCCTGATCATGAGTTGCCTGAATGGGGATTGAATATTCGATCCCTCACCAGGTGTTCCAGTCATCAAATTCAAGACGCAACTTGAGGCCAGGCCTCAATCCGCACGTAATACGTAGGGAGAACGTCAGAGAAAGCCTCACCCCCAACGTCACGCTGTCCGTGAGTTACGATCCTTTTCTGAAAGAGATACTCTTTGCAGACTCTTCTGCCAACAATCTATCCACGGTATCACTAAGCAAGCCAGATTTCTTGTACATATCCTACGGCATCAGGCATTTTGCAAAGAAAATTGCAGCTTGGTGCAGTTTGACACCATATACAACGTTGAGTAATAGCCGGATCTTCCGTACGTGACCCTCGCCGTGCGTCGTACTAAATTGGGTTAGAACCAAATGTAAACTGACGGCATGTCACCTCACTCCTAGGATTGGACCCATTGAGCTGCGTTCCAGACCACGAAAAACATTCAACAACAAGAAAAAAGATGTAATCGCGGCGACCTCGAGTGGCCCTGCAGGGGCCATCGAAAACCTATAAAGACTGGCCAGTCGTCCTCATCCTCCCCATCACAAAGCGTCTCTTCTCTGCACTCAGCTACTCATCCACATTCTTTAAACACACCTCTCTCACTCACTTTCTACACATCACAATGTTCGCTCGTCTCTTCGCCGTTGCCTCCCTCGCTGCCCTCGCCGTTGCTGGGCCTGCTCACCTCGCCCTCCGCGGCCAGTGCAACACTGGCTCCATCAGCTGCTGCAACAACGTTGCGAATGTATGTCTAGGATACATCCTTAGTTCGCGCTCTCTCCGACACTAATTTCTTTCTAGGCCAACGATGTTACCAACGTGTTCAGCAAGGATATCCTTTCGGCCATCGGTGGCGTTACCGGCAGCGTCGCCTGGAACTGCAGCCCCCTTAGCGTTATTAGCGTCCTTGGCGGTAACAGCTGCACCTCGCAGACTGTTTGCTGCAGTGACACTAAAATGGTGAGCCCATCTTGCTACTTTCTTACCTTCATGTGAACCAGTGTTAACGCCTATTCATAGAATGGTCTCGTCAACGTTGGCTGCAACCCTGTCAGCCTTTGAGTCTTTGGCTCACTGTTGAAAGGATAGAGACTGCCAAATGTTTTGGTCGGTGGAAGGTCTCTCTACTCCTGTATAGAATCATTTGGTGGCATTGATTACTAGTGCTATCTTAATACATTCGTTCTTAATACTCTTGTGTGACTGAGTGATCGAGTTGTCATTCAGCGATGTTCAAAGCTTTACAGCTACCTCTTGTGAATTTCCTCCTGAATAGGAGGCAAGTTATTGAAAAGGTAAGTTTACCATGTGCATCGTACAACCTGTGAGACCCCCTCGTCGTGTTTTTCCTTCACAACTCTGCTAGAACAATTACTGCGTACTAAGAATGTTATTGTAAGCACGCCGGCTTACCTAGGTCCCGTAACTAGTACATATACCGTCCGCGATACTGAGTGGCAGTCACTCAGTATTTCCGCCTTTTGCTGTAACGGTTACGCGCGGCGGTCGGACTGCTTACAGTTATATCACAGTCCTATACTTTGTTCGTGCTGCCTACTAAATCGTTTGCTGCACGTTCTCAAAGCCACGTCCATGGTTACCCTGCCATGGCCGATTGCTTCTCGTCCAAGTGTACTTCTTGTCTCGCTTTCTGCCTGCTTCTCTCCGGATCCTCGTGTCGACAGCGATAACGCCGTATCACAAATGGCGTGGGCATCCCGACGAAGGCGGGATGTGGCATCTTCTCAAGGACCTGACTGCCCTTAGTTTGCCTGTAGTCAGGCATACATCGCTGCCATTTCCCACAGACGTCTGATACATGGTATATACATAGGGGAACCACAATGAAAAACGAGGACAACCGCCGAGCACAAACCTCCACGACTCTACGTATCGCGCTTTCCTATGCTTTGAAATCTTTCGATGAGACCCTTGGCCCCACTCTTGCTTCGTGTGTGTCCCTGGGGGCGTCTTTGCTCCACGATCTCATAGAACAAGGTACCTTGCGTCTTGGCAATTTCGAGCTCGAGCGCACTCGGCTGACGACTCCCATCCGCACCCGCGAACGCGCCAGCACCCCAAGGCGATCCTACCAAGAGAATGTCACCTCAGAGGGGGGAGAGAAGAAGAAAGAACGCACCACCGTGAGCCTCGCTCACATTGGACAGCTGACCAAACGTGCGGCTGTACCCGAGAGGGACGTAGACGATACCATGATGCACGAGCGTGGACAGTGAACTCATGATGGTGGATTCTTGACCACCTCCTGGGGTACCCGATGAGACGAACACGCCCGCAAACTTGCCTGCCAGGGCGCCCTTGGTCCAGAGCTGGCCTGTTGCGTCCCAGAATACCTGTCGGAGGTGATCAGATTGCTGGCCACAAATACCGCGAAACGATGAAACTTGCCTTCCACTGCGCGGGTAAGTTACCGTAACGGGTGGGGATGCCAAACAGGAAGGCATCGAACTCTGTCAATTCGTCGACGGAAATGATGGGGTAGTCTGGTTTTGGCGGAGCATGCATCTTGGTGAGGACCTCAGCTGGGAGTGTCTCTGGTATTCTGGGAACGCCAAGGGAGATTGGATTGGTGAGTTGATTGTAGGAGAGACTGGAGCAACGAGACATACTGGTAAATCTTAGCAGAGCCACCGGCCGCGACAACGCCTCCCCTGACAGATTCGGCGACTAGGACAAAGACAAAGGTCAACCACAAGAATTACTTTGGCGACACTGTCTATCCACTTACGTTTGGCGATATGGCCGTACAAGGTGTAGATGATGATGGCGACCTTTGGTGGTGACATATCGAATAGGATGAGCGGTACAGGGTATCCGGAGAAAGAGAGGATCAACGTTAGATGGGGTTTGACGAGGGGTGACCGGACCGATATTTATACCCCTCCATGTCCGAATCGGATAGGCGCAATGATATGTCATTTTTGCCAGTGAATGCTACTGCATCAAATGTCGCCATACCCTTATCATAAACATGGACAAAAGCAATGCTGGCCCACTCACGAGAATCCATGGTGACATCGGACAAGCTGACAAACTTCATCAGTCACAAGTCACACGTAGGACCAGCCAATACCCGCATTGACGGAGGTGATGAGCCTGAGTCAGCTAGTTTTCCGTTAGCCTATCGGCATTTGACGAGCTCATTTCCAACTTCCGATTCAACTCATCTATCCCTGCATTTTATCTTCAACCAGTCTACATTAGCTTTCGATCCTATTTCAGATCACGAAAGAGCAGCCACTGGCAGAATGAAATCATTGGCTGTGTTTTCTCATTATCGTCCCACGATGGGGAGATGTGAGAAGGGAAGATGTAGTGACGGTGATCGACGGCTTAGGTGAGACCATGACTGGTTATCAGTTATCAACGATCGATCACTAGGAAACAGCACGGGGCTGCATAGGACAGTCTCGGCGAAAACGTGTAAAAGATGAGTGTGCAACTCAAGTGTTCCACGAGAGGAATTCGGCATGGCGTGAAGGAATGTGACTGCAAAATGAATAATCACGAAAGGATCTTGCTGGACGGTGCCCATCTCGCATTTCCGGTCGCAGTCCGGCGAGGAAACTTTGTTAACTGTAACGGAAGAGCGACCCGTTACGCTCGTAGTACCACTTCGCAAATTGACAAAGTTTGCAGATTCGAGCCTTCCCTGCTGGTTGGAATTGGTTGCACTGTCTGATCGGATGGCGCAATTTTCATGATTTGGTCACTTAGCTCTGTAGATCCAGACGGCGGTCCCGTAGAAGTTGAATGTAGCTGAACAGTCTATTACATTGTTTGTCGTGAACGTACTGAGGTAGTAGCTGCGAAGGAATGAGTGATTGTGCCCAGTGACATGTCCTGAGAACGCACCCGGAGGCCACATCATGGGCATCATACAGGATCAGGGCATGCTTGTCGTGATAAGAGAAGGGTCGAGAAGAGGTTCTGATGACCAGCGTTTACATCTGATCCGACGGCGTGGATTGGAGGCATAAGAGTTGAGCCGGGGAAAGAAGGGTACAGGTTATGATGTTCTGTCGAACAAGTTGAATCCCCGGCGTTCCGATCACGTCGGGCCGACGGAGCCTTAGTCGCTTGTCTTCTTCCTTCTACATCGCAACTTGGGTAACGTGGCATTCCTACCGTACCAGACAGTAACTTGTGCAATGATGCTAGCTCAGAACAGCCCACTCTGGCCGTTGACCACACCCTGCCGGTTATTAAGAAGTAAAATGGGTAAACAACGTATGACAGCTCATGACATTTACCTCCGTTCAAGTTATGCTGATAAACGAGAGGATATCTGTCAGTGGATTGGCACATCATTTTTTCCGGCTCCCGGCCAGCTCACACAAATGGCGTTGAAAAAACCCTACTGAGTCTACGCCGCTCGCCTATAAGATCTTTACACCCTTCTCAGCGGAACTCACTCGCAATGTCTCTCTCCACGCAGAAGATGTCCCAGAGCGTGTCGTCCATTCGGACTGCGAGTGAAACACTGCCGTCGGATACGAATAAGGGCTTGGACAAGGTCGGAGAGGAGCTCACCCAGTTTCCTGAAGGCGGCACAGCGGCATGGTGCACGATCATCGGAGGGTAAAGAATCCCCTCAATTCCCTCAGATACTCTGAGTGCTACAATTCTCATGACAGGGCGTTGATCCAGTTCTGCGGTTTTGGGTATGCGTTATCCTTTCACCTTTGCGGCTGCCGTGCACTCACATACAAAAAAGGTACACGACGTCGTTTGGGGTTTATCAAGGTTTGAGCTCTCTCGTGGACTGCCTCGGGGTCTCATATTCACCGTTGCAGACTTTTACACCCTACATTATCTGAGTAACGAATCTCCGTCTACAATATCGTAGGTTTTGTCCGCTTTATTGTCTGCGTGGAACTCGAAACTTGCTCGACAGTTGGATAGGAAGCGTCAATGCGTTTCTGGTGTCTGCTTGCGGTCTCGTTGCAGGTCCACTCTATGATCGTGGTTATTTGTATGTCCCAGCAACTTCCTGCATCAGTCGACGCTCGATGCTGATTGTGCCAAGCTACCATCTATTGATCGGGGGGTCGTTACTACAGTCGTTTGCCTTGTTCATGCTTTCACTCACCCAGCCGGGTCAATACTATCAGGTCCGTCACCCTGCCATCAAATATACTATCTGAATTGTCACGCTGTGTTAAAATGACAGATCTTTCTTGCACAAGGTATAGGCCTTGGAATTGCTCAGGGGCTGCTATTTGTCCCGAGCCTCGCAATAACTTCCCACTATTTCCACCGACGTCGTACGCTTGCAATGAGCCTCGTCGCCTCTGGATCCTCACTCGGATCAGTCATTCACCCCATTATGTTAAACAACTTGTTCAACTACAGTGTCGGCTTTGCCAACGGCGTGCGGATAAGCGCTGCCTTTATCAGCGCCCTGCTTCTCATCGCGTGTCTCTTTATGCGCACGCGATTAGAACCGCCCAAGAGTCCAGCAAATTATCTGTCGGTCGGAAAGGGTATCGTCCGCGACGTACCGTTTTGTATCATGTGTGCTGGGTGAGTGTCAATCTCACGTAATTCTTCGCAAGTGATCCAACCGATACGGTAGATTGTTCTTCGTTAACACCGCACTCCTTTTCCCAATATTCTACTTGCAATTGGATTCTGTGCGACATAGAAACTCGGAGACATTCTCATTCTACTCTGTAGGGGATTCAACGTCTCCACACGAGCCATGGGATATACTAATTGATCTCTAGTTGGTAATTTTGAATGGGGGAAGCTTGATAGGCAGATTGTCTGCTGGATTCATTACACCCCGCATTGGCGTTCCCAGGCTGATCATCGTGACGACCACCGCGTGCGGCGCTCTCATTCTCGGCATGATCGGCCTGAATCGCGTTTCGACGGTCGTTGTACTCGGGTCACTCTTTGGCTATTTCTTTGGCGTCTGTCAGTTACTCCCTCTTTTCACATTTCATAAGGTGCTGAACCCGGACAGATATCGCATTGTTGTCACCACTCATGGCGATCCTCACTCGGGATCTCTCGGAACTTGGGTCTGTGTTCTTTGTGCATTATGTTACTGTTCATGGGGTGCTCATACGGTGGCGATCTAGTGCGCGCATGGGTGTTGGAATGGCTATTCTTGGCTTGGGTAACCTTGTCGGTGCGTCCTCGTGTGGAATTTTTTCACACCATCGCTCAAGATTATGTTCAAAGGCGTGCCGGTGGCCGGATTGCTCCTCACGTCGCAATACGAGTGGTGGAAACCCTCGCTCTTCTCTGGGGTACGATTCCTTTCTACTCACTCCTGTCAGAGTGCAACTTGATGACGCATCTTGGCAGCTCGCTGCTTTGACTGGGTCTGCGTTGTTGGCCATCATGCAATTCACGTTGATCCGTCGGGAACGCTCGATGGTGAAACTTCAAGAATCTGGAGGTTCTGTAGAAGGTAAAGCCTAGCTAGAATGATTACTTTTGGTATGATGGTATACATATACATACCTGGACAAAGACTCACGCGTATCTTCGAGAGTGGTCCGTCTCGGACACTTTGCGGAGTGCGTGTATTTCGGACATTCAGCAACCCACAATGGGACACCATCTGACGAAGTGGTATTATGTACTAAGTGTGTAGGGTCTGTAATCGACGGTGAGGGACGGTGTGGGTGGGATTGCCGTGTTGGACCGATTGGCTGTACCCTAACACGATAACGACGTCTATTGTATCATGATGATTTAGTCCGGGCACATCGGAAGATAAAGCGGTATAATCAAGCCTGTAGGCATGCAACAAGCGTGAGTGCTCACGAGAATTCCCGTTTCATAGGGAAATTATACATTGCGTCGTGCTGACCAATGAGTCTGAGTCATACCATCGGAAATCTCTACCGAGGTGGGTCTCTAGTGCCCTACGCACCACCGCTGGCGCCTGGGACGACTCGAACATAGAGCGGTATAAATACTAGCCCGGCCAGCCGCAATGAACCCCATCGAACGTTGATACTCTTCTACTTTTACCTCCGCATACCAATACATCTTTGCTCGACATGTCTTCCCCAAGGGTCGCCATCATCATCTACTCCATGTATGGCCACATCGCCAAACGTGAGTGCATCGCCGAGTCTTTCAAACGCTCTTGAGCGCCCTGACCATCGTCTTACTAGTCGCGGAATCCGTCAAAGCGGGTGTTGCCGTGGCTGGCGGCGATGCCAAAATATTCCAGTACGTTCATCCTCCGCGCTCTGCCCGACGATCGACTGGTCTTATTGACCCCATCTAGGATCCCGGAGACCCTCCCAGCTGAGGTCCTCACCAAGATGCATGCCCCTCCTAAACCAGACTACCCCATCATTTCCCCCAGCGATTTGACAAAGTTCGACGCCTTCCTGTTTGGCATTCCCACTCGTTACGGTAACTTCCCCGCGCAGTGGAAGGTAAGCTCAGTCGCTTTTCACCACATCTCCGCAGTGTGGTGGTGGATAGCGACCTGATCCCCCTTGACAGGCATTCTGGGACGGGACAGGCCAACTCTGGGCCACAGGTGCCTTGGCAGGCAAGTTTGCGGGCGCGTTCGTCTCCACGGGTGGCCCAGGCGGCGGCCAAGAAGCGACCGTCATCAACTCGCTCTCTACGCTCGCACACCACGGGATTGTGTACGTCCCGCTCGGCTACAGTCGCACGTTTGCGCAACTCTCTAATGTGAGCGAGGTTCACGGTGGTGCGTCCCTGCTTTTCCACCCCTTGTGTGTGCGTTATTCATGGGCTTGTCCGGGGTTTTCAGGATCGCCCTGGGGTGCGGGTGCGTTTGCAGGCGCGGATGGGAGTCGCCAGCCGAGCGCGCTTGAGCTTGAGATTGCCAAGATACATGGCACCCAGTTCTACGAGATCGTCGCCAAGCACACGTTCTGAATGAGGTTTTACCGCGAGGGTGAGCTGCCCATGTACAATACGTATCGCAAGTACCAATCTGTAAAGAGTAGCGCAACGTGAACATTTGCCATGTACTCACACGCTCGGTTCTTTCGTGCGCGAATAAGGGATGAAGATGTGTACGTATGTTTGATGGACTGTTGGGAGATGAGATCTTTGACACCCATGATTGTACTAATGGAATGATGGAAATCGGATTAGTTCTCGAACCTTTACACGAGAATTCAACCCAGGCAGAAAGACGACACACCAACGAAAAAAAAAAGCTAAGCCATGTTAGCGGGTTCCCGACGCAGGGTCCAATGCATTCGGAGGAAAATGTTCGACCTCGATGGGGAGCTCGTTCTAGGTCGTCGTCATGGCTCTCGTCCGCAGGCCTTGGGCCATCGAAGACAGTTGTACTTGGAAGTGATGAGCTGTGACATGTGACATGTGACGTCCCTGTCGCCACGGAAGCATGTCACGTGGAACCTCGGAACTTGAATCAAGGTTCCAGTCCGCGAGAGTAGCCTACAGCTTTGCACAGTATGATCCCGCAGCAAACAAAAGGCAACGGGCTGAAGCACGTATTCGAAGAGCCAGCGGCCTATCCCCGCAGAGAACGGACGCGATAGTAAAGAGTCAACTAGGTTCGTACTAGGACGTGTGGCCCAAGGCCTTCGTTTTGACGTGACGTATCCGTCCACAAATCATCTCGAGTCCTCGGACGGGGCAAGAAAATAGAACAAGCACCCCTACGAATTATTCAAAGGCCCTGAAATTGGATTTTTCACGGCTCCGAGAATCGTTCAAATCTCTGTGACTTTTTCCTCGCGAGAGGTGGACAAGGAGTTCATCCCACCAGTCACATTTTCAAGCCTCCAAATTTGCCGCAAGGTACAGTAACATACACTGGATAAGTATGCGACACGTTGCTTTCCCACATCTCAAAAACTGAATTTAAGCCATTCTAAGCGCTTCCATCTGGAAATTTGGATATCCACGCTCGACTTCTTCCATGATCTCTGACTTGTAAACCGAGAGACCCCCGAGGTAAAAGCTTGCTTCTTGTGTGTTCTCAGGGACGTTGTTAGAGCCACCCTTACTATTAACCAGCGGAAAGAGCGTGGCATTGAAGAGTGCATTAATGTGCCTCTTGTAAGTCATGGCGACATGAGAGCTTGGCGTAAATTTGGTGATGCCGTGTCGGTGGAGATGTTTGATCGTTCGAACGGTCCAGGACCCCTGAAGTTCTACGCATGCAGGTCCGTTGCAGGGCGTTGGTCCCTGGGGACCGTACACAAAGTATAGGTTCGGGAAATTGTCGATCGTCATTCCGAGGCTGTCGACCGGGCCGTCATGAGCGGTCAAGCGGGGAAGGATGGTTCAAGAACTTACTATGTGATCGTGCCATCTCGCCAATGGTCCTGGATAGTCTCACCATCAATCCCACGGAGGTCTATTTCGAGGAACGCGTCAGAGCGGGGATAGAAGCCTATATGCATATTCCAGTGAGCTACACATATGGTATGATGGTTGTCAAGCATACCGCTCACCAGTGGCAAGAATGAGCACGTCCAGCTCGTGCTCCCTTTCCGTCGTTTTCACACCTTTTGGCGTGATCTCGAGGATGGGATCCGCATTAATATCGACAATGTCAACATTGTCTTGATTAAAGATCTCGTAGACATACTGTTCGAGAGATGGACGCTTGCAACCAAACGGGTGAGGCGGTACTGCCGGTGCTAACAGTTCGCATTTTCTGGGGTCCTTGACCCTCTCTCTGACTTTCTTTCTCCAGAATGCGTAAGCAAGATCATTGCTTGGCTTGTCGTACAGGAGATCTTGATAATTAGCGGCTATCACAAAATAGTTGTCATTTAGTAGCTGCCCCAATATCACTCACCTACCCCAGAAATGAAACCCTCCGCGGCTCCATAATCCTTCGAACGTCGCCTGTCTTTCTTTTTCGCTGTCTTGTGTCATCGGACGTCGGATCCAGTCAAAAGGGAGACCGCAGGACGTAGTTAAAAGCTTTCGAAATATCTCTTCGTAAACCGGCTTGAAATGTTCCTGAACCTGCTCGCTGACGCGATATTGGCCCATGGGGGTTGCAAGGTTTGGGGTTCGCTGGAATATGGTGAGGTGTTCAACCTGACCCGGGTGGCGTATCAGTGGATTAAGACGGTGATTGGCCAGTTCATGCATACGTGTTGCCCGATTTCTTGGATCACCTGTATCCCACTTGATCCCGTTCCAATGACTCCAACACGTTTTCCCGTTGTTTCGATGCCCTCCTTTGGCCAGCGTGCCGTGTGACTCCATGCTCCCCGGAATGTTTCCGGTCCTCCCTTCCACTTTGGGGTGTACGGTTTGGATGCAAATCCCTGGCGGGAGTGAACGGTGGTGGTGGAGTAGATGGGATAATCTGACCATGCACATGATCAGATGGCGCGCGGAAACCTTGTATACGCCATCCTTTCCATCGGATGTGACGTTCCAGACGTGTAAGTTATTATCCCAGCACGCTTTTTTCACACGTGAGTCGAATCGACAATCTTTGCGAAGGTCGAACTTATCGTCAACGTAGGCAAAGTATCTTGTTCGTGATGGAATGGGTGTGAATACGTTGTTGCGAAGCGAGAATAACTAAGAACATGTTGACATACGCTTGTAATTCCTTCCATCCAGGAAATCTTTCGGTCCATGTCCATCCTTTCCAAAGTTCAGGGCGCGAAAATTCGTAAGCGGGGATGTCGCTGTCGACACGGGCGCCAGGGTATGTGTTCCAGTACCAAGTGCCACCAAGATCAGACTCGGCTTCAATCAGCTTGCATCTGAAACCGAACTCGCGCAGGTGGATAAGATGGTAGATTCCTCCGAAGCCCCCGCCCACGATGATCGCATCGTATTGCTCTTCTATCATGGAAGTCTTTGGTGCTGGTGATATCGTACGTTCAGTGCGAAGGTTACTGATGGGTGTTTGTTCTTGTATTACTCCTAAATCTCTCACCGGGATCAATCGTCTGCTTCGGGATACCTTTACCAATGATTCCACGGGTGACAGTACGTGTGCTTAGTGTCAAGTTGCGCAAATGCATCGATTTCTGTCTGGTAAAGACGCCCTCGGGTTCTGGCCGATCGGACTGCGCCCGTGTCGACTGATTCTGTCGTTGTCGTGTCGTTCGGAAATAAGGTGCAGAAACTTGGATGACAGCTCAGCTGGCCGGCGTTTTCCGAGTTGGACCCACTGGTTCGACTAAATTATTTGCGTCTTCAAGGTCAACGACAACGCTGATGCCCAACAAAAATTCACTCTTCGGTTTTCCCTCCTGAAACAGCGGAGGCCCTTTGACACTTTGACAACAAGAAACCAACAGGCTGTATGTTAGGATGATCGCGGTTGCCTAGGTTTTGGATGACCAGTTGGACTCCGGTCCGAACGGATGACTACATCAAGCCTCGACTGAGTTCTCTGGACAAAGAAAATCTCCAATGTATGCCGATGGAGTCGTGGATAGCAACTGCGGGCACTAGAGCAAAATTAAGCAAGGTCTTTTCACGCTGCTCACCTGATGTCGGATCCTATCACGGTTAAGTAACATGTAGAATAACTCATCCATTATCAGTTAATTAAAACAAGTAAGTGAATCGTACGCTGCCTTTCTATCGCAGAGGCTAATGCTGAACCACCTCTCTTAGTGCTTCTCTCTGGAAACTCGGGTATCCGCGCTCAATTTCTTCCATAATCTCCTGCTTGTACACTGAGAGACCTCCAAGGTAATTGTTCGCTTCGTGATTCTTCCCAGGGACGTTGACCCCATTATGGGAACTCTTCAGCGACGGGAAGAGCGTAGCGTTGAAGAGCTTATTGATGTGTTGCTTGTAGGTCAGTGCAGCATGTGAGGTGGGTGTGAACTTGGTGATGCCATGCCGACGGAGATATCTGATTGTTTGAACGACCCAAGAGCCTTGGATTTCCACGCATGTAGGTACATTGATGGGCGAGGGTCCCTGGGGACCATGGGCAAAGAAAAGGTTTGGGAAGTTGTCGATCGTTAAACCTAGGCTATGAACAAAACCGTTTTGGAAGGCCAAGTAAGTAAGAAAGCGTCAAGAACTTACTAGGTGGTTGTGCCATCTCGCCAGTGGTCCTGGATCGTCTCACCATTGATTCCACGTAGGTCTATATCGATAAAAGCGCCAGCGTGGGTATCGAAGCCTATACATCTCCCATTAGCTACACATCTGGTAACGCTTCTCCGGCGAGCCGCTTACCAGTCGCAAGAATGAGTACGTCGAGCTCGTACTCCTTTACCGTCGTTTTCACACCTTTCGGTGTGATCTCGACGATGGGATTCGACTTGACGTCGGCGATGTCAATATTGTCCTGGTTGAAGATCTCGTAGAAATATTGTTCGAGACATGGACGTTTGCAACCAAACGGGTGAGGTGGGATTGCGGGCGCTAATAGTTCGCGTTTCTTCGGGTCCTTAATCCTCTCGCCGACTTTCTTCCTCCAGAAGTTGTAGACAGCGTCATTGGTGCCCTTGTCAAGGGGGAGGTCTTGATAGTTGCCGACTACGACAGGTATCAATGAGCTCTCGGTGGCTATGCTGTTATGTCACGGTAG
Organism: Xanthoconium stramineum; assembly: GCA_038090315.1. Taxonomy (NCBI): domain Eukaryota; kingdom Fungi; phylum Basidiomycota; class Agaricomycetes; order Boletales; family Boletaceae; genus Xanthoconium; species Xanthoconium stramineum. The sequence continues at coordinate 7,895 of JBBPMO010000329.1, read as the reverse complement.
ACGACCTACCCCAGAAATGGAACCCTCCACGGTCCCATAATGCTTGGAACATCTCCTGTCTCTCTTCTTCGCTGTCCTCCAACATTGGACGTGGAATCCACTTGAAGGGGAGTCCGCAGAATGTAGTACGAAGCTTTTGATAGATTTCCTCGTATACTGGCTTGAAGTGCTCCTGAACCTGCTTACTGACACCACATTGGCCCATAGGGGTTGCGAGGTTCGGAGTTCGTTGGAACACGGTGAGATGTTCAACCTATTCCAACAGATCAGTGAATGCACATAGTTGTTGGCCAGTTCATGCATACGTGTCGCCCGATTTCTTGAATCACTTGTACACCACTCGCTCCAGTTCCAATTACTCCAACTCGTTTTCCAGTTGTCTCGACCCCTTCCTTTGGCCAGCGCCCCGTGTGACTCCATGTTCCCTGGAACGTTTCCAGTCCCTTTAGCTTTGGAGTGTGTGGTTTGGATGCGAATCCCTGGGCCGGTCACGGTGTTAGTAATTTTCAAAGAAGAAGGTAAAGCAATCTGACCGTGCACATGATCAGATGACGTGCTGTGGCCTTGTACGTGCCATCTTTTCCGCCACAAACGACATGCCAAATGTGCAAGTTATCGTCCCAGTGCGCTTCTTTCACCCGAGAGTCGAATCGACAATCCTTGCGAAGGCCGAGTTTACCGTCGACGTAGGCGAAGTAACTGGTCGATGGGTTCAGACACATGTGAGTCCAAATGGTGTTGTTGACGTACGCTTGTAGTTCCTTCCATCCAGGAAACTTCTCGGTCCACGTCCATCCGTTCCAAAGGTCGGGGCGGGAGAACTCGTAAACGGGGATGCCGCAATCCACTCGGGCGCCAGGGTACGTGTTCAAATACCAGGTACCACCCAAGTCGGACTCGGCCTCGATCAACTTGCATCTTAAACCGAGCTCGCGCAGGTGGGAGAGGTGGTAGATGCCTCCGAAGCCCCCACCAACGATGATTGCGTCAAAGTTTTCTTCTGACATGTTGGTCTTGGGTTGTAGCGAACTCTTGTGCCGAGCGGACTCTTGGTGGGTGATTGCTCTTGTACCCCACTCTTTTATTCCTCAAAAGCCTCACAGGACTCGGTACGCTCTACTCACATCCTTCCGGAATTGACTAATTTTCCTTCCAGGCTCAGCTACCTTCCGTCTGTGACCCAGGATGGACATAGAAGGGTGATAATGGCTGGACGGCGGTTTATCGCAACCGCGCTGTGTGGTGAACGTTCCGATTGCCAATCAAGAGCTTTTCTGAGCGGCCGCAGTCAGGTACGCGACCTTGGTGTCGCAACGTGCAATACAGACTTCTGCCCGTCGAACAACAGCCTTGTGTTCCGGTCGATCGGCTTCATAACCCAGCTTCCCCACCAGATATGCCCTAAATGAATGGCTCTTTGAGAACGTGTGCGGAAAGATCCCGACTGCGTGCTGTACATTCAATTTACTCCCTCGCGAATATAACACAGGAAAGGAAGGACAGAACAGTCTATTGATTATGAATTTCACGATATCAGACTCTGACGTGAGATCCTCTATCATCGGATATTGAACCGCCCCATATAGAGTCAGTGTTCATCACCGCTCGCACAATTCTGATGTTCGTCGGAGATAGAAGTCAGAGGTGCCATAGATAGCGGTGCGCCGGGTCGGAAACTGGAGACCGGAGACCAAGGGAGACCCGAGAGAACAGAGTTAAGTTTGCATAGACATTCGGCGCACAGCAAGTAACAACGAACGCGTAGAAACTCGTAAAGCGCCCCTCAAGACCACGAGTACTGTTATCATTTACCTCGCGCGTCCGTAAGTTGTCGTTGCTCTGTCTGACTTGGACGACAGATCAAGAGAGCGCCCATGATTGTGCCTATGGATTTGTTGCACGGTTTGTCTGATTTACAGTCGTGCACCACTGCATGTTCAGCGCTCAACCACCACACCAGTGACGCCACGCATTGTACGAGCACGTTGGGCGGCTGAACATCTTTTTTTTTTTTTTCCATTTCAGCACTTGTATTGGACCCGTGCTGTGTCCGTGCCTCGTGAGCTGTAGAAGCACGTTGGCGTCAGGTCCAGCCAAGGCCCAGAAACGGAATTGGAAAAAGCCGAAAACCGGAGTATTGACAGGCGTGAGTGCAAACACCAGAAGCCTCGCGGCTGCATGTTGGCCATTCTCATTTCCGGCTTTGGTTACTCCAGTGGCAAGAAGTATGTTAGTGCTGTTTAGACACAGCGCTACGGTGAAAGAATTTTTTCTTTGAGGACGGCACAGAACTCCTTCATTTCCTACGAATTTCCGTCGTGCTAGTATAGATGGGACGAAGGGTCATATCCTTTGTAGTCGTAGAGTCAACAACGATGCTATCAACGATGCGGGTGACACGGGGGAAAACGTACACGCACGTGGTGTTGAGTTGCAACATCAAGTCCGATGTATTCGGATGCCGCCGAGAGATGTGTTCCGTACGAGTTGCCGCCGCTTTCGTGACGCTGACCATTTGCGGCGGGCGCGTCTTGAATGAGGTGGGGTCCTTTGCGCAGCGAATTGGGACAGAAATGGCTTGTACCCCAAACGATGATCGTGTAGCGCAGCGAGTGTCACTTTGCATTACGTTGCATGCCGTAGACCAACTCAGTGGACGACACGACGAGAATTTGGATTTTTCCCAAACGTATGACTCTGAAAGTGTTTGCCGGACTTTGAGCCGAGTGACTCGGACGCATTGCGGGTAGTCATGCGTACGAAGCGTTGAAGCCTTACCTTCTGGTGCCAATGTGAACTTACAGATCTATCTGACGAAAAAAAATCTTCCTGAATATGTGCCAGTCTGCACAACGTGAAAGCGTTCGCCGTCCGCCCGAGGCACTGTGAGGGTTTTTTTCAAATTTCGTCTGTCGTTCTTTATCGATCGTGGAAGGTCTGAAGAAAGAATTTTTGCATATTTTCAATGCATATTTCGCACGCCACGACGACTAAACTCAGGTTTCCAATTTATCGAGTGTTGGTGGTCTCCGAGCCGTCCATCCACAAGCAGAGTGACTTGTAATTAGCTTTACTGGCTGGTCTGTCAGAGTCTGGGTGGAGATAGAAGTAGGAGCACACGTATTGTCCGAGGAACTACGGAGGGCAGGTAGGTCCGTGACATCGCTAAACGGCCAAACACGGCAATCGTGAGTGTCAGGTCTCGCAGTGCGGTGCTCGAACCTGGTGAAAAGTCCGCTTGTCAGATAGGAGTGACATCGCTACATGCTCAAACTGACAAGCGTGAGTTGTGGGGTTCATTATCGTGGTCACATCCTCGAATCAGTGATCGGTACGGCGATCAAATTTGACCCGTACAATGCAAATCCATTAGTGATCAGTATGTTATGAATGTCAGGCTGTCGCGTAGTTATTGTGCTGACTTACGCATCCTTGCACCATCTCGCCCGGATAGGTTAATCGTCCGAAAGCTGAGTCAGTTGATCGCAAGAATTGAATTCAAAATGGCTAGGAGCCTGTCAACGGAGAATCGCCAATAGGTATGTGTGTCATATGATTGAAGCAAGTCCTCGGTCGTACGTTGTTTACCATAGGGCATAAACAGGCAGCAGCGACGTATAAAAGAGAGGGATACGACGACCGCAATCCATACCGTTCCCTCATCTACTCACTCATACCATTACCTCGTCGTATTCATGTCTTCCAAAACCCAAATTTTCATCACAGGCGCCACTGGTATTTCTCGAGCCATCGTTTGTCACCACCCAGTCTGAAGCTTCTTTCTACACGTCAGGTTATGTCGGTGGCACCGTCATTGATCGCCTTCTCAAGCACCACACCTTTGCGACTTCCGATATTACTGCGCTCCTCCGTAAAGCGGACAAGGTCCCTGCTTTCCAGTCACTCGGAATCAAGACTGTCTTGGGGTCCTACAACGACCATGCAGTTCTCGAGAAGCAAGCGTCTTTGAGCGATGTCGTAATCGCAATTGTGCGTGTACCTGTTGGACTGGAATGTATAATTGATGAGGCTGATTTGTATTCACGGTATAGGCGGATGCCGATAACGCAGACGCGAGCGCTGCAATCTTGAGAGGTTTGAAGAAAAGGTACGAGGCGACCGGCAAACCACCTGTTCTTATACACACTGTAAGTGGTTGATTCGTCGAATTGGAGACCACTCTAACACACGCTCACCCAGACTGGAACTGGTACGTAGCTTCCCTAGTGTTTGGCCGATTAGCTCAGCCATGCCTTGTTAGCTATCGTCATGGACAACGCGAAAGGAGACGTTGCGACCGAAACTGTCTGGAGCGATACGGACTTGGCTAAGCTAGACACCATCCCAGACACTCAGCTTCACCGGAACGTTGACGTTCCCATCCTTGCCGCTGATAAAGAAGGTGAGTTTGGTATCCCCTCAAGTATGCCGCGGCTTCGGGCTTCCACTGACTCACATCTACAAGGGTATGTGAAGGCGTACCTGTTGTCCCCTTCGACGATCTTTGGCGCCCCTACGGGGAAACTCGTAGATCTGGGCATCCAGAACACACACTCCATCCAAATCCCCATGGCGATTGGGAGCAGCGTTACGAGGAAACGTGCCGGTTATGTCGGCACGGGTGTGAACATTTGGGCGGCCGTTCACGTCAATGACAGTGCGTTTTATGACTTTTTCTTGCAACTAAGAATCCATCTAAGGAACGACGATTGTCAGTCGCGGATCTCTACATCGTCCTTTACGACGCCATCCTGGCAGGAAAGGCAGGTCATGGTCGCGAGGGATTGTACTTTGGCGTCAACGATCACTACGTGTTCAAAGACGTCTCCGACAGGATTGGACAAGCGCTCCTTGACTTGGGCGTCAGCGACACTGCGGAACCAAACTCGTTTGACGAAGAGGACTTCAAGAGAAACCCCTTCGTAAGTGTCCATGTTTGTGCTCACATCGTGCGCCGCTGATCGAATGGTATGCGACACTTTTAGCTCGGTCTTCTTGGAACCAACTGCAGGTGCGAGGCGACTCGCGCACGTGCCATTGGCTGGAAGCCGAAGTACACCACGAAAGATTTGCTTGACAGCGTGAGGGGAGAAGTCGAGTACCACTTGAAGACCCGTGCTTAAAGCACAAATAATAACAGAACGGGTTAGGCGGGTGTACTTGTATCGTCCTTGTGTATGCTAAATGAGTTGTGATCCGAATTTATGAATGATCGTGTCCAGTTCTTGCGATTGTATATGATTTCAGTGAAGCGACCCTGATGCAGCAGGACATGAAATGGAAGAGGGATCCACGATACACTCCTCGAACGGACTGTTCCTTGACTCAGGCTACGATATTGTCTTCGCTGACCATATCGAATCACCTCAAGTCGGTACATCGTAGTAATATTTCCACGCTCGGTCTGAACCCGCAACTCTTACCGCAACTTTGAATCAACGACAAAGCTAAGTACTCGTCTTCACACGCTTGGGGATCTGAAGTGGTCTTGAACCTGCTCACTTGAGATTGACCCATCAAGGTTTGGCGTTCGTTGGAACACGGTAAGATGTTCAACCTAATCCAGTCTTAGTGGCTGTGCTAATTTTCACCTTTTGGCGACTTTAACAGAAATGGAAACCACCACGCTTCCCCAGTGCTTGAAACGTCGCTCGTCTTTTCTCTTCGCTGTCCTTCATCATCAGACGGGGTGCCCAGTCGACGAAGAGCCCGCTGAATGTATCTGGAAGTTCTCGAAATATTCCCTCGTATATTGGCTTGAAGTGGTCCTGAACCTGCTCACTTGATATTGGCCCATCAAGGTTCGGCGTTCGTTGGAACACGGTAAGATGTTCAACCTAATCAAGTGTGATCAGTAGTTGAACATGGCGGTTAGCAACCCGTTCGTACGTGTCGTTCGATCTCTTGAATCACTTGTACCCCGCTTGCCCAGTCCCAATCACTCCAACTCGTTTGCCATTTGTCGCGATCCCTTCTTCTTGACTCCATTCTCCCTGAAATATGTTCAGCCCCTTGAGTTTTGGAGTCCGTGGCTTGGGTGAGAATCCCTGGATGAGCGTCAGTGGTCGTGGAAGGTGGAAGTGAAGGCTTCTGACCGTGCAAATGATCAGATGGCGTGCTGCGGTCTTGTATACACCACGTTTTCCATTGGATGTGACGCGCCACATGTGCAGGCCGTCGTCCCAGTAGGCTTGCTTTATCCGTGAGTCGAATCGACAATCCTTGCGAAGGTCGAACTTCTCATCGATGTAGGCGAAATAACTGACAATGATTTTGCATGTGAGTGCGTTGTAGCGCAGCGCAAATACTTGTCGACATACGCTTGAATTTCCTGTCATCCAGGAAACGTTTCGGTCCATGTCCAGTCGTTCCAGAGCTCGGGGCACGAGAACTCGTAAACTGGAATGCCGCTGTCGACACGGGAACCAGGGTACGTGTTCCAATGCCAAGTGCCACTAAGGCCGGACTCGGCTTCGATTAGCTTGCATCTGAAACCGAGCTCGCGCAGGTGACGTATCAGAACCCGCGAACACACTGACATCTGCATATTAAGTAACAACAGTGCGTTCCGATTGATCGGCTTTACGAGCTGATTCCCAAGGAAAGACATACGAAAGGAACACTTTGGGGCACCTTGGTTTCACTTGTCTGTGCTCAGCGCTGCCCCCATCGCGAGAAGCAGGTCGGGGCTACAATTGTGTAGCAGTCGTTGGCGCAGCGCCAAGACCGGGGACTGAAGAAACCGGATAGTAGAGGTTCAAGTTTCAGAGAAAATCAGTGGATAACAAATAGCACCGAACGCACAGCATGAGTGTGCTTCCAAGATTGGACCTGGGGAATTACGAATGTTACTCCCGACGTCCGTAAATTATCTTACTCACATGCACGTGCTTAGTGCTTACCTGTGCTTGTACAAGGGATGATGTTAGATGAGTTATGGTGCACCCATCGCGCTGCTCCGTTTCAAAGGCTCTGTGCTCGCGGCCGCAATATCCGCAATGTGTTCTAAGACTCGCGTAGATAATGATGCTGTGTCCATCGTTAGGTTCTTTGCTGTCAATAGGAGCCAGTCGACGTCGGGGGTGAAGCTCGGAGTATGCTGGAGACCGAGAGGGGGTTCACTGCCACCCACCAACCTGAGGTCAGGGCTCAGTACTACTCGGGACTGTCTCGATCCCGGGCCACGGTGCGTGGTACCCCCATCCCTGGCCTCCCCAGTGCCTACCCGCAAATTATATGTGTCATGCAGATGTGGCTTCACAATGGATCGATCTTTCTTTTGTTGAGTTGCCGTGGTGAACTTCCATCTTCGCTAGCCGCGCTTTGCCACTGGGCCACAAATCGTCGCCCGAAGGAAAAACATAAATGCGCATCAGCATAACTTGCCTCATGCGCGAGTTGGGAACGATATAATCTGCGCAGAGAACATCATGTTGGCGGACGGGAAGAGGTTTGCTCATCAGTGTGGAGTCGGCGAAGAGGGTGGAGACATGCAACCTGGCCGCATGATGGGTCGTGTTGCAGAACAACATCTGTGCACTCCACACTTATCCAGGGACAAGTAGCCTCGAGGTGGTAAAAAGGAAGAGGATATAAAAAGAACCAGAGCGAATATGAAATTATGAGCTGCTCGTCCTTCCCTCCCCGACGGTCAACATGTACGACTATGTCCATCGAATAATAAAGTGTGCATTTCCCATCTTAGAGGCTACGACCGAGCGATCCTTAACACTTCCCTCTGGAATCCCGGGTACCCATGTTCAATCTCCTCCATGATCTCGCGCTTGTAAACCGAGAGACCTCCAAGGTAGTAGTACGCTTCACGTTTCTTCCCAGGGACGTCGGCGCCACTCTTGACCAGCGGAAAGAGCGTGGCATCGAAAAGCGCGTTGATG
>JBBPMO010000328.1:0-30356 GCA_038090315.1 Xanthoconium stramineum | reverse complement strand
AAAGCACTGTCTTGACATGACATCATAGATAAAGATATGACTTACTAAACATTCCATGACATTCTATTAGGTTCTATAAACCCCTGGTAACTCAGCTATTGATACATAGGTATAAACAATAGCTGTAGTATATAAACCAAGTCCTTCAGACTTGGTCAATCTAACACTCTTGACCTCCTATAAGTCAGATCATCTACTGCCTACCAGCAGCTCAACACTCAGCACTCTACCTCACTACTCTTCCCTCTGAACATTACTTTGTGTGAGTATTCCTACACACTGCATTGTTGCTAGCAAGGGTTGCCTCCATTCAACTACTTTGTTAGTCCAGAGTGAAACAGATTGTCATTCCCAATGGGAGCAGATTGATTGATCATTGAATGGCATCTTGAGAGCCATAGTTCATAAGTATCTAAAAATCATAACAGATGATTTAGAACCTACTGCAAAACTTGATAAGACAAAGAGGGCAGCCAGAGTTGTCCATGTGGTCCAGAATGGAACAGATTTTCATCACCAACAGAAGCAGAGTGATCAGTCATTGAATGGCACCTCAAGACCCATAGTCCATAAGTATCTAAGAGTTATGGCAGATAATTTAGCACCTACTTTGAAATCTGGTAAGACATAGACAGCCTCCCAAGTTGTTCAGGTTGTTCACAATGAATCAGATTTTCATCACAGGTGGAAGTGCACCAATTAGTCATTGAATGGCCATAGTCTGTAAGTGTCTGGAAGTTGTAACAGATAATTTAGCACTTACTGTGAATAATGGATAAAATATTGAGTGACACTTAAGTTGTTCATGTTGTTTCCAGGTGAAGGGTGTTGGCCTTTCCAGGACAAACATGACAAGATTCACCAATAATTGTAATAAGAGACATTTTTTTCAATAACAGCTTTGAGGGATGTAATCATAATGGCAACCAGTATTCCCAATGGCAGCTCAGACATGACTATACAGCATAAGGGTGCATAAATATCATGTTTCAGCAACTCTACTGGTGGTTACTTAGTCCGACTGGGGGCTATGCCATGATGACATAAATGGATAGAGTAGGGTGGAATTATCAACATAAGTAAAGCTTTATTTGTACTATCACCAGTTTCCTGATGCTGACCAGTCAATCATCTGTCCACCGACAACCAACTCCGACGGGCAATTTGAAATATGCTGTGGTTTTTGAAATGGTGTTGTTTCCATGGAACGACCACCTGGCACCTAGATATCCACCCTCGTCTCAGGGGGGAAGTAACTTTGTGCATACTTATGAAACAGGGATTGGAATAGGGGAGAACAGAGACTGTTGTGATACATCCGCTCCGATCAGCATACATTCCATATAGACATATCTTACACCCGTTCGTCCACGCCTTCACAGCCTGGCCTTGGCGGTTCTTTCATCCTTATTCAGATCCGCCGACCAGGGTGCCATATCGGTCAATGTCTTATTCATCCTCTTCAACTTGCCCTGCCACTGTTCCAACGCGTCTTTTCCAAGTGGCATGTACAGCGGCAGGTGTGTGCCGTTATCGGCACCAACGACTAGCTGGTACAGCACCTCTGCAAACTTGTATGGATCACCATCAGGAGCCAAGCGAAACATATTTCGTAAAGCTGCAGTTATAGAATTGGTGTAGGCAGTGTGGACGGGCGGGCATTGGGCAGCGGCGAAAATATTAGTGTCGAACGCCCCGGGCTGGAGAATGCAGATCTACATAGTTGGGGAGGAGCGATTAGTGGATGAGGTGTGTTGAGGAGTAGAACTCACCTTGATGTTCCATCCCAGTGGAAGCTCCTTCGAAAGTGAATCCGAGAAGCCTTCAAGTGCTAGATAGATTTCTGTTCAGGTTGGTGAATCAAATCAACAAACAGAAACACTCTTACCGTGTTTGCTAGATCAGACGGGAATGTAGGTCCGAGATCGTTAGCAACGCATGACACGACTCAGTCAGCTTACTCACCTCGCACAATAAAATGCAAGACTAGGGGTACCAGTAAACCCCGAGATGGAACTGTTCTGCAATAACAATCCGCCTTTTCCAGGTGGGTTCACCTCTCTGAAAAACTTGACCGCCGCGCGACTCACATCGACCGCGCCCCAGAAGTTCACATTGAATAGTGCACGGGCATCCGCGTCGGGTGTGGCCTCAACTTCGCCGCATATTCCCGTCCCGGCATTGTTGAACACGACATCGAGTCGTCCAAAGACTTCTTCGGTCCGGGCAAAGGCGGCGGTGATGTCAGCAGGACGGGTGACGTCAAGGGTGAGAAGAAGGAGTTGGGAGGGTGGGTATTGCTCGGTAAGATATGTGAGCACGGAGGGCTTGCGGAGGGTGGCGACGACGGTGTCGCCTTTGCGGAGGAGGACCTCGATGAGAGCCTTTCCGAACCCGGAGGACGCGCCGGTGACTGCCATGGATGACCCCGGTGAGTGCGAAATAATAACTCGACGTCTCGGATACGTACTAAGCCAGACTTTTGGAGGATCCATGAGGAAGAGGATGGAGCGAATGATGAAGCGATAGCAAAGAACGCAAGTCAACGTACACTAAGTACTCGGACGAGCCGAGCAATGTCATCGGGTGCCGTTAGACTCGAGGGAACAGACCCTGCAACGCGTCCTGGTGTAGTATTTAGATGGATAAGTGTCATTTTTTCCGTGAGCTTCTAACACTGTTCTAGGCTCTAGTTCCCCAGGATGGAAGTCTCTCGACCAGGGACGGTCGACGGTGGCGTCGACGGGAACGAGAGAGGCTAGTAGATCCCGCTTGATGTTATCTTGCACAAAGTAGCGAAGCGAGCTAGAGTCGAACAGGCTGTGGCGTATAAAGAGTGTCAAACTGTAGCTAGCTCGCATACCCGGATCTCCGACAGCGTGCTAGTACAAGTCGCCTGTCGACCAGTGATGCCTGAAGTACAGAATTATGACGGACGCAAGTGAGATACTTACGATGTAGCTTTTGAATCGATTCGCTGAGCCCACTCCACTGACGTAAAAACGGAACAGAAGAACAATTGCAAGTTGAATTAGTACCTCACGGACCACCCGCCGTCGTCACGCATCCCACTGGGTACTCTAGCACCCGAGTTCGCCCTAACCCCCCTCATTCCCAACCACAACGAACTTGATGGCCCAGGCCAAAACTTGTGCAAGAAGCATTCCGAATACGCCGTCACGTTGTTTTGACGATGACCTCTCTGACGACTTGAACTCGCCGACAGAGTCCTTCCCATCTTCCCCATCATCGCCAGTCACATGTCCCCCAGTGACCTTCAAAGCGAAAAATATGTCCAGCTTACTGGCCGACCCCGACGTTTCAATCAGTGGTCGGAGGTTTGATGGTATGTCGCTCGTCCAGCATGGCGAACTACGCATCCCAATCCTCATCCTCAATGTTGACTTTCCCTCTCCCATGCTCTTACTCGCGCATAGGCACCGTCGCTGCAGGGATGCCACGCGGGGAGTATACCTTGTACGATATTGACGCGCTCGAAAAGTTTGAAATTGCAGCCGAACAACTTGGACATGAACGCCAGGCACGAGAAAGAGAAAACCGAGCCATTCGTGAATTTCGACGCTGGTGTTACGCTGAAGAGTACGCTGACAAGCAGCGCGAACGCGAACACGCACAGGAAATGCAAGCGGGGAAGTTGGCGCACGAACGGTATGTAGTCGAGAGAGAGGTGCGCAAGCTGGAATTAGAAGTCGAGTTGCAGCGGCTTAGGAATCAGGGAATGAGAATGGCGAGAACGCCAGAGGAGGGTGAGGGTAGAGGCGAGGAACATTGAAAGTTTGTAACATTTCTTCGATTGGGATTGGATCCCCAACCGCTGATGACTCCAGAATGTCGGAGGGTGACTTTTCTGGACTTGTGTCATGAGTTGAGTTACGATACGCGTCTAGATTCTAATTGATCCCAAAAACATGGCTGACAAAATGAATTCAAAGACAGTGTAAAATTTAAATAAAGCATAAATATTCCTCTTTTCTTGGGCTAATTTGCAGAGAGTCCTTTACGAGCGCCATGCAAACGCGCCGCAGCGCTCGGCTTGCCAGTCTGGACAATGTCAGCACCCCAGCACGGGGACCAAAACCCCACTGCAACCACGAACGTTCCTCGCGTCCAAGGACCATCCAAGCACACCACCAGGCCCGCCACGTCGTCTCGACAACGGCGTTCCCACAGGTTCGGACTCGCTCACCGACTCGTCTTCCCTGTCTTCTGTATCCTCTGCGTCCTCTGCGTCCTCTCTCTCTCCCCTCTCTTCCCTCGCCTCTCTCTCTTGGCCTTTTTCTCTCTCGTCTTCACCGTCTGAGTCCATGTCCACAGACACGACAGTCCCGGGCACACTCGCACGCCTGGCAGACAGCCAAAATACGGTCATGGGCCCAGTTCAGGCAAGAAAGTGAATCCGATCTCCTAGCAGACCAGGCCCTCCGACTATGAAGGGCCCCGGCGCTCTGCAAAGGAAAAGGCCAAGGATAGCTCCGCACGTGGAAGGTACGTTCTCCTTGTCTTATACTCTTAGGAAATGTGTACTCACGTCGACATAACGTACTAATCGTTGGACGCGTTGCAGCAAGTGACAGCGACCACCACAACGACCGCTACAACGCCGAATGGAAGAGATGCAAGCTGCTACTCGAGTTCGAGAGAGACCTCGCCGCCGAAACGCAAGCCCAGAACGATCGCGATGCATGGGAAGAAGAGAACAGAGCCGCACGCAAGTTCAAGCGCAAGCACAACAAGGAAAAGTACGCCGACAGGCAGCGCCAGCGCGAACACGAGCGGGATATGCAGGAAAGAAGGGTGGTGCACGAACGATACATGCAGGAAGGAAGGGTTGTGCACGACCGACACATGGCCGAGACAGAGGTACGCAAGTTGGAGTTGCAGATCGAGTTACAGCGGCTCAAGAACCAGGAACCGAACTTGATGACGAGAGGGGTGCAGAATGAGCAGGGTAGCAATGAGGGGGAAGGCGAAGGACTTTGAGGATCCACGCGTCTTGCGTTAAACGTTGAATATTTATGAGCTTTCTTTGACCTGCAGGTGGTCCACAATGATGCAGCAACTGGTCTAGCAAATATATATATATATATCGCAAAGAGTCAAACGCCGGCAATCCCGGAACTTATATCACAATACTCTGGTGATGATCGAACTTTCTCATCAGGCGGTGAGGTGATCTAGTGGACAGCGACGGTTGATATCTTGCCTTTCCTATTTAAGACTCGGCCTACAAGGCACACCAATTCTTCCTCTAGACTGGTGACTAGTTTGTCTAAAAGAGGCAGCCACGCGAAAGAGGCAAGCCGAAGAAGAACTCAATGCTGCACGGCGATTCGGGCGCGACCACGCGCGGGAGATGCAGACCAAGAAGTCGGGGCACGAAAAGTACGTGGCTCAGAAAGAGGTGTGCATGTTGGAGTTGTAGATCGAGTTACAGTGGGTTAGGAATTGGAGGGGCTTGGTCGGGAAAGCAAAACGAAGGTGAAGTCAAGATAAGCATGATGGTCTAGAAGCCTATTTATTTTAAATCACGATTTGTTGCCGGCTTGTCCCATTGTTAACTTGCCGTGTTATTATTGTAAACCCCTGGACCGGACTGTGCCTGAGCTTAGTACGAGATATATACCCTCCAGATTGCAAACCAAGCGATTCACGACTCGGAGTCCATCCACATCGTTCAGCACGTGCACATGAAATATATAACCTAGCAGCTGTACTGCTATACACGTAAAGACAAGAACAAGCCACGGACCAGACGACGAGTAAGTATACCTAGTACAAGCGAGAGAAAGAATAAAAAAGGACAGTCGTCCCGCGTGGGCGGGCATGCAGGTACGTGTATGTTCGTACAGGTGCTATACGTGTGGTCGTACATGGAAGATGGGGCAAGCAGCGCGTCAAAGCGTACATCGTGGAAGGCACAAGCACAGAAAAAGAACAGACAAGAACGAGCAGCACAGGGAAGGAGATGAGTTAGAAAACCACAAGATGGCAAGAAAGAAACGACACAAAGAGAAACACGAACGCAAAAGAGAAAATGCACAAGACAAAACGCACCCTCAACCTTCAACTCAAATATTTTTCGTTCAACGCATGGACCTCCCTCGCCAAATACGGCCAACTCAACGCCTTCCCCAGTTCCTCCCTCAACCGCCCTTCGTCTCCGCCCGCTCGTTCCCTCGCCAGCCTCACCTCCCACCCCAACAGATTATACAGCAACCGCATGTTGGGCTGGATCAACACGGACAATCGACGGCTGCGCACGACCAGATACGCTTCTACAAGACTCAGCCGGAGGTGTTGCATCACGTACGCGATGGTCACCGTCGCACTCCGCGACACCCCAACGCGGCAGTGAACCAACACGCGGCCTCCCGCGAGGCGCGCTTTTTCGATCCAGGTACAGATGGGGTGCAATTGGGGCTCGAGGGTGTCGATGCCGTCATCGCAGACGCCCTTGATATCGAGGACCTTGATCCGGCCTTCACGTTCCTCGATCCAGAGAGAGCCCTGGTTTCCAGGGCTCTGCGCTGGGGAGACTGGAGTGCAGGGAGAATTTGTGAAGCTGGGAGGACCGGGCGAGGAGGCAGAGGTAGGCGTTTGAGGCGGGGGTACGAGAGCACACTCGCCAACGGAAACAACGTGTGTGATTCCCAAGGCGTGGAGCATATATACGTTCGCGGCATGGTTACTGCGTATAAGTTTAGGAGGTCTCTTGTCAATGACACGCGAGACGACGTACAGGTTCCCAAGATACAAAAATGGAAGCACACGGCTTGGGAAGCTCCCATCAAATCTTGCGTCATCAAACCACGTCTGATGATCCGATATGAACGATGGCAACGTATTCGCCCTCGGCCGCCTCAGCTGTTTCGTCGTAGTCGACACTGTGGGTAAAGGCACGATAGGCTTAGACGAGCCGTAATTGATGGTCGATGCATGAGGTCGATGCCCATTAACATTATTCCTTGGAGTAGGGTAGTCGCCTGCTTGCCCAGGGACTCCTCGGGAGATATCTCCGTACTGGTATCGTGAGCGGAGTGAAATATTAGCTACCCTCAATCGACCGTCAACCTTTTTCAAGAACGCAACCTCGGATTGATAGACGAAAAACGATCGGCGGTTGGTGACCTATGGTTCAATCAGTCAATAAGCATGGGAGCAGGCGCGGAGTCTGACCTGCATCTCCAGATATGCCTCCGGTAGACTCAACCCTTTTACAGCCATCAGCAGACATAGCGCCGGAACAGATGACTCCGTGTATCCATCACTCGAATATAACAAGACTTTGAGCGGACGGGGTCGGTATGTCGGAGGCGCCGAGGTTGTCGACTCTCCTGGACCGCTTCCCTGGACGTCGATTGGGTATTCGTGGCTCGTGCTTCCAGGTGCGGGTTTGTGAGGCGTGGCCGAACCGCTTCTGCTCTCGCTCGACTCTGGTATGGGTGACCACGGCGAGGGTAATGTATGTGATTTGGAGGGTATTCTAGGCACTCCGCTGCCGATTGCATTTCCCGCACTGGAGGTCACGCCCGTCGAACACCCAAGGTCTCCTGGCGTGACCATTCTCTCCAAAAACCTGATCACGGGGAGCAGCGCGTTCAAGCCCGCAGGCGATGCCGCTGGGGAACTTGGGAAAGGGAGATGAATAATAGCGGAAGGGTGTGGTGGAGGACGAGGCGGGATTGTGCCTGGACGTAGTCGAGCGAAGACTGGGTTACCTCCGGGTGTCGAGGCTAAAGGTATGGACGAGTCGGGAGGGGAAGACGCGGGCCAACCGTGCTCATCCCAATGCCGACGCCACAAATCGACCCATTCCGTCTCCATCATCCGCACATGTTCCTCCGCGGCTCGCAGGTGAGCCACGGAAGGAAATGGAGCATGCTCGTGACATTCGATGCAGATATCAAAACCAAGACCACATGAGGGGTCGTTCGTATGTGAGTCATGGGTCGAGGGCTTCTCGGAATCATGGGAAACATAAGGATCTGCAAATGGATCCATGTAAGGGGAGGTGGTCGGTTGAACCACACACCCGGGCTCCAAGGGGGGGCGTATGTGTCCCCTCCTTCTCAAAGGAGGCTTCCAGAGCGGAACGTCGTTTGCGTTCCCCAGGAACACTTGACCCACATGTGGATTCCAATATGTCGCTGTCGTGCTGCCAGAAGCTTCATCCTGTTACATGTATGAGTAGAGCAGCGAGGACAACGGAAAATGGTCATACTGTCTGAAGATCCTTATCGTCACTGCCCCATACCGTCAGAATCTCGGAGGCGCGCGTGAGGTCCCTCATCTCGTCTTTTTCGCGTTGCGCAAAGTCGATGGTGTTCGCGCGCTTGCATCTGTGTATACGCGTATTGACGTTCAGGGGCGTGCTGGACGACTTGTCAAGCGAAGGAACGGAATCCACGGTGGGTTGGCCCGGCCCAAATAAGCGCTCGGCCTGCAACCTGGCCTCAATTTCGAGTTCACCAATGAGGCGTCCGTCGGTCGTCTCCGTAAGGCCATGTGTCACTCCAGCGGCAAGGGGACAACAGGTCCGCGGTGGGAGCGTGTGTTCGCAGTCACCGGCGCACTCGCCGTCTTTCCTGACAATAAGCCAGGGAAGATCATGTTCCATTTTCTCCGCATTGGCGTCGAGTACATAGACACCATATTTAAGGAACCCTTCAGGGGTCGAGTGGGGGTCTTGCTCCTCCTGGCTCTCTGGCTCGAGTTGAAAGCCAGCTTGAACCCACTTTTCCAGTCGCTCCCGCCTCTTTTTCTCGACAGCCTTTTTGAAACGGGCTGCGACTCTGAGTGCGGCAGGAGTAGGGCCCTTGGGAGAGTACACGACAATGTCTGAAATGGAGGTGTAGAGGGGCTGCTTGGGGTTAGCAAGTCGTGGTTGAATGAGGCGATGAGACTTACGAGCTGTATACCGAAGTTGCGTAAGCTGATACCATCAGGGACTTTGGCCGGCTTGAACTCCCAGTCGATCTCAAGTGCCGTCGTGTTGCCCCGAGACCAGCCGTGGAATTCGTACGTACGCAAGGGAGGACAGGGTTGTATGAGCTGAGAGGGAAGGAACGTGCAAGTCAGGGTGGGATGCTTTTTGACAGGTCTTCCGTTAGGAAGGGTGGTTGCTGGCGACGGAGGTGAGCGCGAATCACGGATCGGAAACAAAGTGACGTACCTGAAGCAACGGGGATAGCCTCGGACGTGGAAGCGTCGATTGTGCCAGTGCACGGGGGACTGGACGGAGAAGGTAGAGAAGTGGCGCTCGTGGACCTCGAATGGGAGTCGGACGAAGACGTCGAGGAGTCAGACGAGGACGGGGACGAGTCCCCGTTGTCGTCAGGAGAACGGGGATTGGTGTATACGATATTGAGAGGTACGCTGGAAGAGGGCACGGGCGTCTCGATGTTGGTGGTCGAGTCTGCGGTGGATATGCGGAGGGTAGTGGGATGCATGAAGGAAGGTGTCGGATCAATGTCCATTGGGGGGTCCAGATCAAACGGGGTCATCTGAATGTCTGGATCGTCCTCGGAGAACTCGTCCGAGTCGGTATCGTACTCGGTCTCCTCGGAGATGGGGGAAGGAGGTGCATCGAGGTCGTCGCCGCAGAGGACCCAAACGAGGCCCCTGTAGCGTGGTGGACGGAGGACGCGACCCGAGCTGTCGCGAATCATGGAGGCAGGGTGAAGGGGCTTGTCTGGGGATGCAGAGGAGGCGAAGAACATGCACTGATTGTCGTTGTCGCCGTCGAGGCCATGGAGAAACGGGAAGAGGACCGAGTCTGGGGGGTGGTCGGTGAGATGTTCGAGGTGCATGCGGGCAAAGTGGTGTGTTGGGAGGAGGGGGATATGTGCGAGGTGGTGCAGTTGACGAGGGTCGGGGGGGACGACGCCATAGCAAGAGGAGGAGGCCATGAGCTTCGTCGTGTGCTGGAAGAAAGTCACTAGAAGCGGAGCGATAAGAAAAAGGTACAAATAAGCATCAGACCCCGAACACTCCATATCTAGATCTCGATCATGCCAATTTCCCATTTCAAACCCCGCGTGGTACGACCAGGCCCAGACACCACATCACGTGATATTCAACCCCGCACTTTTTCCAATTTCCCTCCATTTTTTCCTACTCCGCTGCTCGGTGCCGCCAATTCACAACCCAAGGCTCCAAACACTCCGCTGCGCCTCCCTCAGCACAGCCAGTCGCGATCGATACTCGTCCATCCCAACGTAGGCCCCGCACACCCGCCGCTTCCCGCTAAACGCCGACCGTCCATGCAGTACCCGATGATTGTCCACGCTTAACACCGTACCCGGCGTCAGTTGCATCCAGTACTCCGAGTCTGCACTCGTCAGCAGCCTGTGCCACGTCCGGATCGCTTCATACCTGACCCACCTCGTCAGCCATGTTCGTGTCCCTGATGTCCCTGCTTACCACGGCTCGACCAACTCGGCATCCAGATGGTCCATCACACTCCGGTCGTCATTGTTCCAACGCACCTGCGTGAGTTCGCCGCTCACCTGGTCGTGCCGTAGTGGCGGGTACCCATTCGGCGGACTCGGGCGGTACAGTGCACTGGCTTCCCCAGCAGCGTGCGCAGGAATAGGAATCCGTGATAAGAGGTCGTATGCGTCAGGGTGCAGCTCTTTCACTAACGAAGCAACGTAGAAGCCATCCACGAGCAACGTGGCCCCGCCGGAACCTTCAGTGTGGGAGAGAAGATGGAAGAGCTGCAGTCCGCAGGGGTCCGTCTATCGTTCACATCAGTCACAGAACGTTGCCAGATACAACCACACAAACAAAGTAGGTATTGTCAGTGTGCGCCCCAAGTGCCATCGTGGTATATGCCGTGTCTCCTTTCGAAAGGTCTGCTGTAAATTCCCAAAACTTGCCATCTGCAATAAATCTCTCTACCTCTCACGTTTCTAGAAAAGGAAGGCGCTGTACTTGCATTGGGTTTCGCGAATGAATCCAATCCGCTTTGTCAACTCTTCTGTCGCTTCTGGAGTGGCTGGAACCCCAGAAACGAGGCAAAACCCAAACCGGTCCTATACAACATCAGCTGTACATTTCCCGTCTGCTATGTCCATACGCACAATGTTGGATAACCATTTATACAAGCCCTGATCGCTCTCTTTCATGACGCCGGTGTAGGAAACGGTTGGCGGAGATTTAGCTATATTTCCCCCCCATAACGTCTTCCTAAGTTGTCTATCAGACAACCTGCCACGCCCGACAGGGCACAAAAACACAGACTCGCCAAGTGTAGACCGTAGGGGAGGGTCGTATGTATGCGCTTTCAACCAAGACCACGGATAAAATGAAGAATGAAATTCTGCGCTGGACGTAGGCCCTGCATGAGTCGAGGCATGAGCCGTGCATTGTGCAAGAGCGGCACCGACAAAGACCCACAGACAACATCTAGACCCTCGGCCGAAGCCTGGACATGATGCGGTTTGATGTTTGGCGGGACCTTGTAACACCGCACATACGGGGTCAAAGTGAACCTCATTCGACTCGGAAGAACACACCTCGAATGTATTTAGCAATCTCTGTTTCGTGATGGGGTGGAAACAACTCGGACAGCGACAATGATCTCGCAGCCAAATGTGATGACTGGAAGCAGGGTCGTGATATACGAATGGATGTGCTCCAAAGTCACGAGGAGACGTACAACCGCGACCAGTTTTGGGGTGACCATAGAATGGAGATCTTACGGTCATCCGCATTGGCAATCGGCACGTCGGTCTGGGGCAGTGGGTCTGGAACGAACCCAAGTTGGTCTGAGGAGACGATAGTGAGAGTGCGGATGCCGAAACGGTGGCGGTGGATCAGATCACGGTGCAGATCAAGGGTCGTGTTGCGTTGAATATGAGCCTGGATGACCCTGACAGTGGCAGGGACGGCGGCGAGTACTCGACACGCTCGAACAAAAGGCATGACTGGCCAGTCATTGATTGAGAGAGAGGAGTGATAAGTCACGTGCACCCGACAATACCCGTGAACGTGTCTCTTCCGGATTTATCTCCAGAGCTATGCATGACGCATCCGAGCAACGATGCTGTCCGCTGCAACGCTTCCAATGCGCCCTCAAAGAGTCTGGCTGAGTGCGTCTGAGAAACCATTGTTGACTCGCACTCACGCATTGCAACAGTCACCGGCGCGTCTTCCGGGTTCGGAAAGGCCCTCACTGAGGTCCTCCTCCGCAAAGGCGATATCGTCATCGCCACCCTCCGCAGGCCCTCTGTTCTCTTCCACCTCGCCAAACAATACCCGCCCTCCCAACTTCTTCTCCTCGCCCTCGACGTCACTCGTCCTGCCGATATCTCCACCGCATTTGCACGCGTCCAGGAAGTGTTTGGACGACTCGACGTCGTGTTCAACAATGCCGGGTACGGCTTGTTCGGCGAAGTCGAGGGCACACCCGATCCCGACGCCCGCGCGCAGTTGGAGGTCAACTTCTGGGGTGCAGTCGGCGTGAGTCGCGCAGCGGTCAGGTTTTTCAGAGAGGTAAACCCTCCCGGGAAAGGTGGCGTGATATTTCAGAATAGTTCCATTTCGGGATTTTCTTCGGGGCCTGGTTTTGCGTTTTACTCTGCAAGGTAAGTAAGCGGGTTGATCGTGTGAGCCGTGTTTCCGACGATACGTATCTTTATTCAGCAAGCATGGTGAGGATGATCCTGGCCCTCTCTGCATTATTTTGGTTTACCGAACATAATCTACCTAGCCATTGAGGGCTTCACGGAATCGCTCTCAAAAGAACTCCCTCTGGAATGGAACATCAAAGCGAGTCACGCCACTCCTCGCTCGTCCCACCCAAATTGATGATTTCTTCTGAAACCAGATCTGCATTCTCCAACCTGGGGCATTCGACACCAACGTTATCGCAGCCGGCCAAATACTCCCACCCCACCCCGCCTATACTGATACCGTGACCGCAGCATTACGCGATACCTACGAGGGCATGTCATTCGACGGCGACCCATACAAGTTTGCAGAGATGCTATACCGACTGGTGGACCATGCCGACGAGGGCCACAGGATACCGTTGTTTTTGCCGGCTGGAGAGGATGCACTGGAGATGTGGCAGGAGAGATTGAGGAAGATGAACAAGGTGTTGGTGGACGTGGCACCTTGGTCGGTGGATCTGAAGAAAGAGGACAAGGCGAAGTTGTGATGACGATCCAATTCAAACTGTAGAGTGCCCTCTCCCCGAGATAGGCTTCCTCAAGCTGACTACGCAGTGTATTTGTGCCTGTCATTGCGTCATCGCGTAAGTAGTATGTCATATATGTTGTCAATTCTCACAGCGGAGACAATTGCGGGATGGAGCTAGAGTCCGATCCTGTCCAAGGTACCAACGTGTCTCTCTGCCAAGACTCGAGGTTTGACAATTGACAGTGACATGCGAAGCTGTCAAACTACGAAAGAATCCTTCGCCACGACCCCTCCGGTACGTGTCTAAAACCACGAGACGAATGGGGTTAGCGCAACTTGAAACCGAGGCTTGGTCAAACCAACCGTTCTTCTGCACAATCATCCCCTTCGCCATGTTCCTTGCAGGAGTTCGGCTTGGTGCGTGCCCGAGACGTCAGTACTCGCTCGCACTCGAAATGAATGCCACGTCATCCGCGACGGCTCTCCGTCAAGTGTGCCGAGCCAATCATCCATATCCAAGTCTACTGCTCACGTAGTCACCAACGATACATACGTGGTGCGTCTGAATCCTCCACCTCACCCTACCTGCCACATCATCCTCATGCACCTTCAACCCGTCAGGCTGAATGGTATCCGAGAAATACTTGCTCGCACTCACACGATGCCGTGAGAGTCATCGACGCATCCGCGGACCGCGTCTGGGTACTTTAGTGAGTGCTGACGCGGTGTTCTTCGCAACCTGCCCCACTCCCCACCCCTCTTATGTACGTTCCAAGAGTCTGGCTGAGTGCGTACTCGAGACTTCGAAACCTGACTCGCACTCACTTATCGTTATCGTTATCATGACAGTCACCGGCGCATCCTCCGGTTTTGGAAAAGCCTTAACCGAAGTCGTCCTTCAGGAAGGCGACATCGTCGTTGCCACGCTTCGTAATCCCTCCGTTCTCGCACATCTCACCAAGGACTACCCCCCTTCCCAACTCCTCCTCCTCACCCTCGATGTCACCCGCCCCGCTGACATCGCTGCCGCCTTTTCCCGCACGGAAGAAACCTTTGGACGACTCGACGTCGTGTTTAACAATGCCGGGCATGGCATGTTTGGTGAGGTCGAGGGCACATCCGACACGGACGCCCGCGCGCTGTTCGACGTCAACTTTTGGGGCGTGGTTGGCGTGAGTCGGGAGGCGGTGCGGTTTTTCAGGGAGGTGAACCCACTGGGAAAGGGTGGGGTGTTGTTTCAGCATAGTTCGATGATGGGGTTTCTCGGAGCGCCTGGTATCTCATTTTATTGTGCGAGGTGAGTGCGCCAATCGAATCGTGTCGAGACGCGTCTCAGGTGATGTATCCCGCGCTGCGCGATTTTACAGTAAGCATGGTGCGTGGTCTTTGTCGGCTTGATTTATTCCGGACGAGGACATGGACATGTGTACCCAGTTATCGACGGTTTCTCGGAATCACTTTCGAAGGAGCTCCCACCGGAATGGAACATCAAGGCGAGTCCCAACCTGAGTCCCCTCGCACACCGCATACTCATCTCCACCTCAGATCTGCATCCTTCAAACAGGCAAGTTCGATACCAACGTCATCGCCGCAGGCAACATGCTCCCTGTCCACCCCGCATACACCCATTCCGTAACCATAGCTTCCCGAGAGGCCTATCGAACGATGTCGCCAGACGGGGACCCGTACAGGTTTGCAGAGATGCTCTACCAGCTGGTCGTTCGTGCCGAGCATGGCAGAAAGGTACCCCTGTTCTTGCCGACGGGAGAGGACGCGTTGGAGAAGCTGCAAGAGAGGTTAAGAAGGATGGATAGGGTGTTGGTAGACGCGGCGCCTTGGTCGGCGGGTTTGAAAAAGGGCAACGACATGGCCAAGGCAAAGTTGTGAAAACGTTCTCTATCTTCCCCAACCGATTGATCTCGGGTTCACTTGTCCGGAGACAAGAATGGAATCTTGCTCCACAAAACTATTTATTTTCAAGCTGTATCTTTGGTTATTAGATTATGTGACAATACATCGAAGTGGGTGAGCATTGCATGCAGCTCGCATGCGCAAGTGGCAAGGACGGGGAGTCGGAGACACAACGACATGTTCACGTCAGAGATCATCTGAATGCACCCGTGTTCGTGATCACTTGCAAGGCATCAATGCAGGTGGCACGGGAAATGTTGGGGTAACGGAAGCGGATCATTTCTAGTACATATTTCTGGGGTCTTGGTCCTCCACTCGCCCTCCCATCATCATCATTGTTTGATTGTTTGATCCCGCAGATTAGAGTTCTCGACGTCCCTTGCTAGGTGCCTCACGACACAGCCCTGCAACATATCATGGGACTCATCATGGTTCGCCTAAGGAGGTAAGGCGCAAAGAAAAGATACGTACAAGTCGCGGGATCAAATGACAGTGGCGGAGGCGCGAACTACGCGTAAGTATCGATAGACCTGGTGGTAACAATGGTATTAGTATGCACCCCTGACGGACCCTTGAATAACGGACCTAGATATCTAGGGTAGGTTGAACAAGGTGGTGGGATCAAGGGAAAGGGTCTGGGTGAGGTCGACTAGGAGGGACGGATTTGGATCTCTTCGATGCATGCGTGGGGCGGGGCGTGGGCAGACCGTCTAGCAATCCAAAAAATGTTACAGCATTATGTAGCGGGGAACGAGGGGAAGAGAAGCTCCCACAGTTATTGTCGCCCGCATTACCGAAACGACGTATGATCCATCGCGGCATGCAGCACAAGGATGGGTTGGACGCGGAACAGAGAATGACAAAACAAAGAATAACGAGCACCGTCCCGCTGATCCAACAAGCGGTGAGATTTCCCAGAGAAGACTCGCAGAGCCCTGCGCGTGAAGTTAATCATTCGGATCCTGGGTCAACCCTGGACGTTGGTGTCCTCAGCCCTGCTTTGCAGTGAGTCGGCGCTCTAAACGTTTCCGCGAACACTAAAATAGACAAGCACGTATGTACATTCGGCTTATGCAGTAAGCCGCAGAACTTCCACCAGCGTCACAAAATTACCCGAGGAAAGATTGCATTACTCTATATTTAGAAGTGCTTAGTGAGTCTTGCTTCTATGTGTCAGACTCTCAACTTAGGCGCTCATCGGAGATCACCTCGGCCCAGTTCTGCTCATTCAACGCAGTATTTCGGGGATGGGACGCTAAATCGTACAAGGACTATGAGCTCACGGATCAATTGACCACCGTAAGACGATCGAGGTAACGGGTATGTATTATAACGAGCATGCCGTGATGCATTGCAGACTAGAACTTCATCTCGAAGCAAGTCCCCGAAGATGTTCGGTTTGTCCGAATACTTAGCGGGTGGTGTTGACTTGGCACTCTTCCTTATCGCCCCACCCCCTCCTCATGTACCATCCAAGAGTCTGGTTCGGTGCGTGCCCAACACATCGAAATAGTGACACACTCACGCAACGTCCCCTGATACGATAGTCACCGGAGCGTCCTCCGGGTTGGGAAAAGCCGTCACGGAAGTCGCCCTCCGCCAAGGCGACATCGTCGTTGCAACACTTCGCAAACCCTCTAGTCTTGCGCCTCTCGCCGAACAGTACTCTCCCTCTCAACTTTTGATTCTCACTCTCGACGTTACCCGTCCTTCTGACATCACTGCCGCTTTTGCCCGGACTCAAGAGGTCTTTGGACGACTCGACGTTGTGTTCAACAATGCCGGGCATGGAATGATGAGCGAGGTCGAGGGCACACCTGACGCCGACGCCCGTGCGCTGTTCGAGGTCAACTTTTGGGGCCTAGTGGGCGTGAGCCGGGAGGCGATCCGGTTTTTCAG
This sequence comes from Xanthoconium stramineum, assembly GCA_038090315.1. NCBI lineage: Eukaryota > Fungi > Basidiomycota > Agaricomycetes > Boletales > Boletaceae > Xanthoconium > Xanthoconium stramineum. The sequence goes on along the minus strand of JBBPMO010000328.1, from coordinate 13,379 downwards.
GGAGGTAAATCCACCTGGCAAAGGTGGGATATTATTGCAGAACAGTTCGATGATGTCGCTTCTTGGAGCTCCTGGCGGTTCGTTTTATTGTGCGAGGTGAGTAAGCGAGTTACGTCGTGTCGGAGCGCGTTTCCGATGATCTATCCCATTATTATAACAGTAAGCATGGTGAGTTCCCATTTTCCCCTTGTTAACTTGGTTCGCCGACCTTGACATGGGTACGTCCTAGCCGTCGATGGCTTTTCGGAATCGCTCTCAAAGGAACTTTCACGAGAATGGAACATCCAGGCGAGTTCTGCAGTTCAGTTCGCACTGCAACCACTCATCCCAAATTAGGTCTGCATCCTCCAAACAGGCGGGTTCGACACCAATGCCATCACAGCTAGTCCAGTTCTCCCTACCCACCCTGCCTACACCGACGCTTTAACCGCAGCTTTACGGGAAGCCCGTGACGAGTCGTCGTTTGAAGGCGATCCGTACAAGTTTGCAGAGACGGTGCATCGGCTCGTCGAGGGTGTCGACGAGGGCAAGAAGATACCCTTGTTTTTGCCGATCGGAGAGGACGCGCTGGAGAGGTTGCAAGTAAGACTGAGTAAAGTGGGCAAGCTACTGAAGGAGGTGGCGCCTTGGTCGGTAGATTTGGGGAAGGACAATGGCAAGGCCAAGGCCAAGTTGTGATGCGATGGCGTAGATGGATGTATGTAAGATATGTATAATTGGAACATCCACGTTGGACGGAAGTGTTGATATCCCTTGTTCCTTGAACATGTTTCGCGAATTCGCGTGAACGAAGGAAGGAAACTCTCTACGAGAGGCTTCGAGACACAGTAAAACTGGGTACATGATACACAAAGCTAGAGATTCTACTAGAAAGTCCGACACCGCATGGCATGGTCTACCAAAAGGGCCCTGTAACACTAGATAAAGATCTCAAAAACAAAGGATGTAACAAGATGTAGCGTCCATGGCCCCTACTCATCTGGTTTTTCAATGCACGCAAAACACCATACTATGCTGCTCCTCCATCGTCTTCTCCTGAAGTCGACACCTCGTCCCCGACCGACCTTCTCGACGAGGTCTTTTCCTCTACGTTAAACGTCGGGCCCCGAAACCAATGCACGCCTCCATACACCGGGAAATAATACCACGCCATCGCGAGCAACATCACCCCACCCAGTACGACCGACGTATAATTCGTCGTGGCCACGTCCGGATTGGGCGACGGCGGGAAACAGAGAATGACAAGCATAAAAAGCATAAACACGACGGCAATCGCTGCGATCGGGGCACCCTGCCGCGGATCCGTGTCAGACCTTCTGCCCTCAAAACACGGACCGACATGGAATCGAACTCACAAATACCCCGAGCGAAAACGGTCCCGGCTTGAAATCGTTTTCAAATGCGAACCTCGACACGATGGGCGTCACGTGCTCCACGTACGTTGCCGTCACTGCAATCGTAAACACGGCGTTGATCGCTGCACCGCCGACCAACGCCAGTAATCCGATCAGGAGGGCGAGCACACAGTCGAACCATACCGCGTTGACGGGTGTTCCAGTGAACGTGTTCATTCGGTAGAGAAATTTGGAGAAGGGGAGAGCGCCGTCCCTGGCAAATGCAAAGGAATGACGGGAGGCAGCGAGAACGAGGGAGGAGCCCATCATGTATCTGGGAGAAATCTGAGGACAGTGGGAAAGGAAGGAATTGGTAACTTACTGAACTAGTATGACAAAAGACCATAGGACCAACGTCCATGTCTGTCCGAACGAGTTTAGAAATATCTGGGCCATTGGTTGGTTGACACCGCCGCCCAGGACCTGGGAAAGGTTGGACCCCATGCAGAATGCCAGCAAAACATTGATGACTGATGTCGACCCGACATGTTGAGTCGCTGTGAACAGCCAGATATGGACTTACCCCAGCCCAGTATACCTGCAATCCCGATGGAGTAAACCTTGCAAATTTCAAAGTTCGTAGGGAGCATCCGAACAAGGTCTCAGCTTACCATTCCCCAAGGACCCGCCGTTGCAGCGTTAAATGACTCCTCGCTGATGTGTATGGCCGAGTCATAACCAGCTTCGCGAGTGATAATGAGGACGGGGCGAAGGAACAAAGCACGACAGAAACTTACAGATCGTCCAAAGAGGCGCCAACAAACCGAGGATGAATGCAAATACATCTGGCCAGCCAGAAACTACAATAATACCAATGAGCCACTTTGAGAATCTCATATCTGATGCTCACGATTCGTGAAGTTCCCGAACACGTATGAGGCAGGATTCCTCAACTCCTTAGGCGTTACAATTGGTAGCACAGTGATGACAATGAGACATAGCCTGTTCACGTTTCAGACCACTGTCGCGCGGGCGTTCCATTCCAACTCACAGGATATTAAAAAATACGGATACTGTCTGTAACCTCGCAAGCACCTTTGTCCCAAGACTACAAATAAAAGCTTGGCTGAGGATAATTGCAGCGTAGATGCCACTGTCGCAAATTAATTCACCCCGTGTTGAGCAATATTTGTGGAGGCACTTACTAGCATTGTTGGTTTGTGATAACTAGCTGTCCATTAGAGCCTATATTCGCACCAGCAGCGATTTGAACGGTACATCCCCAGTCGACCGAAGCTAAGCAGATGAACTATTAAACGGACTGGATGAAAGACGGTCTTAAATACCTATTCCAGCGATCGCGCTAATCGTACTCGCATCTAGGGGGTTACTGAGCCGTGTCAAAGACAAATACCTGACTGGACTTACATCCGACGACCCAACACAACATATTGCGGCTCCGAGGCGACGAGAGCGTATATGTCAGGTAGTACAGCTGTAGGACACATCACTCTCATCAGCGACCAACGGAGAGCCAAAATACATACCCCGCCTGACGTCGGGGCTGATGACGCCAGCTCGCCTAGTGCCAACCCAATGCACATAATGAAACACGATCCAAAAGCCCACTAGACAGCGTAAATAGAAATATATGGGTAACAGAAGGTACTCAACGCACACCCCAAACCATTGACACCGCTCCCCCATTGAAAACCGAACTCGACAGCACTGAACTGAGGACAGATGAGGGAACGTGAGTTGAAGAATATGAATGCAAGGACGCACGCTATCGATGGAAGCAACCCGATGGTGCTGAACGCGATTCCAAAAACCTAGCAAATTTTCCTTAGGTTCACATGTAAGTATATCCGTATTCTACTCACATCGAAGGGTTTGAAGTCGCGCTTGAACTCCTGTTTATAACCCAGACGCGCCAATGCCGCTTCATCTGATTCCTTTACTGCGGTCGTCATGATAAGCAACAAGGGATTCGTTGGGTCAGTGCCAACGCGGAACACACCTTCTCGGTCACATTATATAGTGCTACCACGAAGAGTTAATTCCTTGCCTTCGATGCTATCGGGAACTCGAAACATACATTATCCTGAAGCAGCCCGCGTGGAGACAACGGCAATTTTTGGAGCAGCCATGCACTAATTCCCTAGACAACAAAAAATGAGGTAATGAAGTTACCGCATCGATTGGTAGGTTAACCGATTCACCACAAAGAACTGGCCCGCAGCAGTCACATACTTACAGAGTTAGTGGAAGTTCTTACCACTACTAGAAACGCGTTTCAAGTTGCGCCGCACGCGGCGCCAAAAATTACCTGATCGGGTAGAGATGTCCCCTTTTCTGAGTCGACCTTCAACTTGCAAGCCTTGTAGGTTCGGTCCCAGATACCCGGAACTTGTTAGTTGAAAGCATCATCACTGTGGTAGTGTATTCAAGTTCTTCTGCAGTACATTAGTGGCCCTACATCAGCCTGAGTGTGAGTACATCACATTTGTCACGTCGTACAAGTACTCACCGTAGCACGGCTAGTATAGTCCATAACCGGTGCAGGCCGCAGCAACTTCTCGTGGTATTACGGTGGTCGCACACCATCCCGGCTGTTCGCATGAGTGGTCCGCATCGTGTGCATCGACGCCATTCTTTTCTTTTAGTCGAACCGGGGCATTGGTTACCTAGTTTTGTAAGTTGTAGGTACCAATTATCGAGTTGCTGTAGCCAAAGACAGGCGCCTTCCAATCATAAGTTATCCAAATCTAGTTTGGGGAAGCTAACGAGCAGTGCACAGTCCTAACACCGATTGTCAGCGCGACCTCACGCGTGATTTGGTGCGAAGGCAAAACTTTTGATGCCCTTGAAGAACCGAGACATTGAACCAGGCATCATGAGAAGTTGGAGAAAACGCGCTGCGGCCATGAGTTGCTAATCGAGAAGAGGCCTGATTTGTCTGTTACATCCAACCATTCCAACAAGGCAGGCGAACCACATACGCGCGTCGCGTGGCACGTGATGGATTTTGCCACGTGATTTTTAACCATTCGCTGCAACGGCCCGGGTAAGATCCTTTGCTTATATGCGTGAATCGACCTGGTGAAGGGCCCACTTGTTTCTTTGCTTCATCCCTCGCATCCTTCGCCCGTCCAGCGTATGAGAGTAACGAACATCCTACTCCAGGACGTTTATTAATGAGTTCTACTGACGCTTCTCATCGAAACAAGCGCAGCCTTGACTATGCCCTTCGTTCCGGTCTTGCAGGTGGTCTTGCAGGATGTCTCGTGCGTTCTGTCCTTTCCCAAAGCGTTTTTCCATCTGGTGACTGTCCTTGTTTCTTTGGCAGGCAAAAACGGCCGTCGCACCTCTCGACAGAGTGAAGATCCTTTTCCAAGCTTCTAACCCCGATTTTCAGAAATATGCAGGTGTGCGATATCATTGCATCTATTCCTATCACATGCTGACATTCGTTCGCATCTCAAGGGTCGTGGACAGGTGCATTTCGAGCTGGTCTTGCAATATATAGAGATGCTGGCGCGCGGGGATTACTCCAGGGTCACTCTGCAACGCTATTCCGTATATTCCCTTACGCTGCCATAAAGTTTATGGCGTATGATCAGTGGCGCCCAGTATGGTTTTACCTGGAAGACGTTTGTATGAGCTGACATCGCCACCAGCTACTCATTCCAACACCCGATTACGAAACAAACTTTCGACGTTTCGCCGCCGGCGCACTGGCAGGTATTTATCCTCTCTGCATCCACGCTGACTTCTCTAACATGCATGCATCCGCCAAGGAATGACATCTGTCACACTAACATACCCATTAGAAATAATTAGGGTTCGCATGGCATTTGATAGTCGCATGACGAACGGGACCGGTCGACCTTCGTTCATTCGCGCTATCTCCCACATCTATCACGAAACCGCAGTATCTGCTGCCTCCCCATCCACTTCCCTGTCCGCTCACAAACAAATGCTCCAACGGCTACCGCTACTCAAGTTCTATCGCGGTTTCACCGTCACCATGGTTGGCATGATTCCTTACGCGGGGACCGGGTTCCTCGTGTGGGATTTCTGCCATGCCTATTTCTACCCTGTTGCAGATGGCAAGGCACAAAGGCCCAGTGTTGGTGCAGACCTTGCCATTGGTGCGGTATCTGGGGCCATATCTCAGACCGTATCCTACCCTTTCGAAATCATTCGGCGACGCATGCAAGTAGGTGGCCTGACACGTCCAGATCGATGGTTAGGCTGGGGCGAGACAGTGAGGGTGGTCTATACATCCGGAGGGTGGAGAGGGTTCTTTGTTGGCCTCAGCATAGGCTACCTCAAGATCATACCCATGACTGGCATCAGCTTTGCAGCATGGCAGGGCTTCAAGCGGATGCTGGGGTTATAGAGGATAGATTGTACGCTTGCATTAATATGGTTTGTTTGTCGCTAAACATCCTGAGACGTGAGCTCATGTCAACGACGTAATTTAAATGGGTTGATCAGGATGAACAATCATTTCAGCTCACTGCTTCAGGAAGGAGTCCTGCCGAGCTGGCAAATGTCAAAGCGAATCATCTGATAGTCACTGATACCAGTAGATACAACTTGTCCTCGCAACAGCTGAACATCGGCATGGCGAACCCGCGAGTCTGGCTAAGTAAAGCGCTCTCCTGCAGACTCGGAAGGAATAATCACTGATGCAACCATCTCCAGTCACTGGTGCATCATCTGGGTTCGGAAGATCCCTGACAGAGTTGATCTTGAATCAAGGCGAAATCGTCGTCGCGACGCTCAGGAGACCAGAGATGCTTCAAGATCTCGCGACGAACTATCCAGAAGACAAACTACTCGTGCTCAAAATCGACGTCACCAACCCGGCCGATATCGACCATGCGTTTGCGCGAACCAATGAGGTCTTTGGTAGACTGGACGTCGTCTTCAATAATGCGGGGTCTGTTATCGTTGGCGAAGCCGAGATGACCCCGATCGATCACGCTCGGGCGTTGTTCGATGTGAACTTTTGGGGCGCAGTACTTGTTAGCCGGGCAGCGATCAAGTTCTTTAGAGAGATGAACGAACCGGGACGAGGAGGTGTACTGTTGCAGGTCAGTTCTCTCGCGGGATTTGCGGGTCCACCTGCTTTTTCGTTTTTCGCTGCCAGGTAAGTTGAATCCAAACGTGGTTAAATGCAGAGTGACATTGACATACGCGATCGCAGCAAACATGGTGCGATTACAAACCTGAAATAGGGCATGCAACGACTTACATGAAAGAATATTTAGCTTTGGAAGGATTTTCAAGGAGTCTATCCCGAGAAATCCTGCCCCGATGGAATATCAAGGTCAGTAACGTTCAATTGCGCCCTCTGCCCTTTGACGAAAGATTGGACCAGATATGCACCCTACAAATTGGAAGCTTCGACACGAACGGGTTTCGCAATGCCCTGATTCTCCAAGAGAGCCCGGAGTACAACGATGAAACATCCCCGTTTACAGCTCTTCGAAGGATACTGACTGCACCGGGGTTCAGATTTGAGGGTGACCCAAACAAACTGGCCAAGGCGATCTACTCCCTCATCCAGAGTGGTCATATCCCGTCACACCTTCCCTTGGGACAGGATGCGTTGATGGTGGCGAGAGAAGTGGCGGAGTTGCGTGAACAGGAGATTACGGGCGCGGCACCTTGGTCTACCGATTTACTTCGTGATGACCTGTAGTTTCGGTGCTGTATCTTTTCTCTAGCCTTTCGCTCGTTGCGTGTGGTTCTTTAGAGAATACATATGCGCGATTGGATGGTTTACATACTACTGTAGACAGCTTTCTCGGCCGAGGCTGATCTTACAACCCGTGGAACTATGCATACCAGAGGTTACGAGAAGTCAGTGCCGTGGTAGGCTCACTTGAGAGGCACGACAACCCGCGATCCAATTGAAGATCGTCGCTGATCATTGTCTTAGACAGGTTTCCCTGAGGAACAGTGTACAACTCGAATAAATATTCTCAGGCATACACATATGTAACCATGCATGGTTATTGAAGTCCGCGTCGGCAAGTAACAGGATGCTCAAACCTAATAACAAGGATACTTGTCTCGGGTCTGCTGGGTGCACTCTTCCGGACAACTTCTTGGACCCGATGCAAAGGCTAGCTTCTTTCTGATCCTTGCAAACTGTGCTATTGGCACCTTCGTTTCAGCAGGTCGAAGCGCAGGAACAACCCTTTACCTTCTGTTGCTCTTCCAATGACAGCCCTCCTCCACGGGTATGTACAGTCATCGAGAGATAACATTTATTTCTGTCACGCGCACGGAGCGAAATCCTAAATAGATAGGGGACCCGTCAGGTCGAAAAGGAGGACCAGGCCGCGAGGGAGTGCTGTTTCAAAACAGTTCTTCCGGCACAGTAATAGGCATTTCTTTTACAGGGCAAGGTAAGTCTGATCTGTGTCTTAGTTACGAAAAGCACATGCACAACGACAGTGTATGTGGTGACCGTCCAACGATACGACAGAGAATCTTCAAGACTCACCAGAGACACGAGGTAACGTAACGGCTCTTGCAAGGCTCGCAGAGTAAGCTGGCCATCAGGAAACGGCGAAGCTGGGGAAATACGGCGCAACAGTGCATAGGTTCCCGCCTCCAACAAGCGAGTAGATCCGGGGGACAGCACCATGATGCATTGGAAACAGCGCAAAGGAAGGTAGAATCGCCGGGCGAGGATATTTCTAAGGCGGAACCCTAGTCTGCGGACTTGTTGGGTGCCATGGCAGTATTCGAGCTTGGGAGTAATTTATAGCTGTGAACGTTAGTATATATAGTGAAGGTTTGACTGCGGATTGATGTCCAAATGACCATCGTGTTGTGGGCCTGTGGCGTGGCGCCTCTGCATTGCTTTTCACTCGTTTTATTCACCAGCACACGTTCAGAAGTCTGAGCTTCTAGCCCGAGATGCCAGCTGGCTACGCACCGCTGCCGACGCAGCAACCAACCCGGGAAGCAGATCGCGAACTCGACGAAGCATTCGCATCAGACGAAGAAGAGGAACACCACGACTCGGCCGCAACACCTCCATCTACCCAACCCAGACCGCCCACTGAAACGCACAAGGACAGCTCGACGGTCCTAGCCGCGTACGATTTCGAGCGCAACTTTGACTACGTTCGACCTCCACCCGGCTCTCCTCCCCGTCCTTCCGCTGTTGCACTCCCCAATGATATTGGCAACTCCAATGGACTCGTCCCTTCGTCGCCCGTAACAATCCCAATTCGTCGCCCCTCTTTCCTCCGCAGAGCCTTTGGCGCCATATTACCCACTCATTACACGCGCTTGCCCACCACTGGGGGCATATCCCATTCCCGAGCAATCGGTGGAGGAATGCAAAACGACGGCGTCTTTGCCAACGTCACAGCAAAGCCAAGCAGACGTGTACAAATGCGTACAGACGACGGCACCGTTTATGTCATGCCTGAGGAGACACAGAGCGACGCACCCCCAGTACGTCGTGTGACCTCAACAAGTTTTCTTCTCTCTGATTCCCACTTTTAAGTCGTACGCTACTGCTCAGGCGGACGCAGTACCTCCCTACTGGGAAACAACCGTACATGCTCCAGCGGGTCTGGACACTGATTCCGGGATGATCATCGAAGATCTTCCCTCCGGCTCTATCTTTGTTTTCGTCGCCAATCTTTTCACATCATTTCTCTTCCAATTCGTCGGCTTCCTTCTCACCTACCTCCTCCACACGACACACGCTGCCAAATTCGGTTCCAGAGCTGGCCTTGGTCTCACCTTGATTCAATACGGGTTTTATTCCCGTGCGGGAGACAGTGGCTTTGGGGTGCCAAACGAGAACGTCTCGGGGATACGGAGGGTTTCAGAACGCTCCTTTTTGGCGACCGGTTCTACTTCGGCTGAGCATCCACCCGCGGACGGTGTATTCCTCAACGTTGCATCTAGAGAGTGGTTGTCGTTCTTGCTCATGACTTTGGGTACGTACTGGAGGATTATCCTTGGACATACCATGTTGATTTACTGTCCTCCTCTAGGCTGGTTCCTTCTGCTCTCCTCCCTGTTCGGCTTCTGGCGCATCAAACACTGGGAGGCGTCTATTCGTGCTAGCCAAGCACGAGCACCACCCACAGCCCAGGAAATTGAACGGGACATTGTCACCCGCCGGACGCTCGAAAACGTATTCCATCTTTCTGGGTTGGACGACAACGATTTAATCCAGGACGAGATGCGCATTCCGACGCGGCATGAGCTGGACGAGGCGCGATTGCGCCGTGACCTGCAGAATGCAGGTTTGCTGTGAAATAATCTAATATTTCTGATGTACAATTGGTTAGCGAGTGCTCGGCTCGTGTAGTTGTTCTTGGGTATATGGTGGTTTTCAGTTTTATCTGTCGTTCGCCATTTACTATAGCCTATATAAGATATCAATCCTTTCGAATGTACAGATTTTGAAGGTTTGTAGAGTGGTTAAATGATTGTCCCTTTTTCGAAGCTCAGCAAGCTCCATATCGATACTCGGTTGTCCTTTCCTGCCACAATCAACCACCGTCCTCGCTGACGCTTTTCCTCGTCGGTCATGTCGTCTTCATCCTCGTTGCCACCACATTCCTTGTCTCTGAATGTCGAGGCAAAGGCGAGGGCATGACAATTATCCTTGTGATACGCTAGTGTTCCGAGTGACTTGAAACTCTTGGTCGAGTACAGCCGCACTCTAGTTTCCAAGGCCTTAGCAACCGTGTCACCAACTAAAACGAACAGTAAGACTCACCGCCCGTCCCAGCCTCCGACTGCGCATACACGTCCGTCATCACGGATAGCGATGGCGCCATTCCCGGGATGCCGGGTTCTGAACGCTCGAGCCGATCGGTCTGCCTCGGTCTGCGTGGGAGTATTTTTGAAAGAAATACGATGTTAACTTCATCCTGAGCGTGGTATATGCTAACGTACCAGATCGTATCGTCCGACAATATGATCGGCAGAGACTGTTAACGCAAAGCTACAGTCCTTTGAGACCGCCATGGCCATGACTAGAACCAGCGAGGGTTGGTAAAGAGCGTCGGTGTTGCGCTAGTATGCGACGAACCTGATTCGACATGTAGTCGACTCTTCCAGATGACATCCCATCCCTTGCCTTCCACCGTCTGCGCATCTCCGAAAGTCGTACGCCGGTGGAGAACGACGCCTCCATCTTCGTATCCGCATAAGAGTCGTAGGTCTCGTTGCGCCTTTGACGTGGACGTGGACGTGAGAGGGGCGTAATGAAGGTGCATTGACATGATGATGCCTGCAACACTTTCAGAAAATGCATTCATATGCACATACAGTCGACTGACCAGATTTACTTCCAGAGCAGCCATCGGAGAAGTGAGTATTGGAAGTATCTTCCGATTCTCCGATAGCAGCGTGCAGCCGCGTGCGGTTAGGCAACGTCCAAATGTCCGCCTAAAGGGCGCGTTCACATGAGAGCTGTGGATGCCTATTTGCAAAGCCTACTAGAGCTGATTCGACGAGATTTGGGACCGCGATGAGGGCTATATCTGAACTAGGACTCGGGAGAAGGGAGAATCGACAAAAGTTGAGTGCATTGACGTCCAATGAATAACACAGCGGAGGTGGAGGTTGATCTGTCAACGAGGCTGCCCCGCCCTGTCGAATAGACACTGATTCTGTCGGACGCTGCCACAGGTGAATCTTGTTGTCTCTGCCATGACTTGCGAAGAGATGCGTCGTGTCATTAATTCCGTATAGCATTGAAGAGAGGAAACGAACGTAATAACATGCTCTCCATATTCCTCGATACCAAGCAAGCCCTCCTTGTGGGCTGTCCAATCCGCGATTGCTCGGAGCGATCGTGAGGATGTGATGCATACACGACCTTTGTCATCCCCAGAATATATTCGTTCGTTGTCTGATGAGACGAAGACGTTCAAGACGGGTTGCTGATGAATGCGCAAAGTATGTAGTGGTGATGGTGGTGGTACCGCCATGTCCCGATGTAAATCAGCATAAGGGTGAGAAACTCCCGGTCGGAGTCAAAAATCGTGCAGTGCACACGTTACTACAACAGTATGACACACCTACTCAGGCCTACCACTCTGCCATGAAAAAGGACCAGCACGTTCTACTTTGGCCAAGCCCCAATCTTGAAGAGAGGAACGCAGAAGGCCGAAGACTAGAAGAAGACCGCCATCGACGCGATGCCAACATCCTGAATTATACCAGTTTGTAGACTCGTGTACATACTTAGTCAGCTTGGCGGCACCATCAACTTTTCAATTACTTATCGGACCGATTGATCGGTCATTTGACAAACATACGGGTCCATGGGATAACGTGCTCCTTATCGAGCCGCAGTAGGTTGTTCCCATCCGCCGTTCTGTGGTATTCTACGATGATGCGAGCAGCTTTTCGCAGTCTTGCTGTGACCTCAATTCTCATCTCCTCACTCGCTGTCCAGGTACCACTGCAATATGACAGCCTGAGCAACAGGGAATGGAGCCTCGACAAGCTACCAAACCCCAATGACACTGATCATCTCGTCTTCGAGACGGTACACTCGCTGCTCCAACATTGGCCCAACACCCGCATGAGAAATGGTGAGTCGCGTCGTGTGCTTATTTTTTTTTAAAATTCGCTCCAACCGTCTCTTCCAGGTCATAACATCGTACCAGGAAGAATTCCGAAGGGGACACTTCTGTACCATGGAACCTCGCGGAATGAAATACCACCGGGCCCTGAATGGGTTGCTACTGATCCTGAACATTCATATCGCTTCTGTGGAGTTTTCCCTCGCCTTCTCCAGCGACCTGAAGAATGCTGGCATCTCACGCTTGCAGCAACTCGACCACTCAAAGTCGTCTATTTTGACGGCAGCAGTGCTGCAAAGCTTCCCTATGGTTCAATGGACACTCAAGACCTTATTGCATGGGGCAAATCAAGCACTACTCACCCTATATTCAACGAACGACAACGGATTAAGAATCTTTGCAAATGGGGAGAGAATTTTGGTGTAGATGGCTTTGTGAGGTAAATCTCTGCTTTTCCCGCTCTCTTCTTGTGTTGAAGACATTACTGTCAGAATGGAAATGGATTTGTGAGCAATCATTCCCGTCCCTCGGAGCAACTCTCCTTACATGACATTAGTGAGGTCATGCTTTGTAACTTCACCTCTGGTGTCAGTGTAGTTTCTTTTGCAAATCTCGTCGATTGTAGGCGTTTTCCACTCTCTGTTGGCTGAAAAAGATTGATATGGCTTCGTACAGGGAACCCTGCTTCCGTTGAAGTCATGAACGCCGGTTCCTGGCACAATCACTTTCCCGGTGAGACTCGCGTTCAGTTGGATTTGGCTGGATTGGTCTCCTTCTACGATACCCAACTTGCCCCTTCACTAGTCGACATTCGGGCCGGTCAGGAAAGGTGGGACCATCGCGCGCTGAATGTATCCAGCGAGGATTTATCGGCCGCCAAGTCAAGGCTAGAGGATGTTTTAACAAGATCCGAGCGTCCCACGAGCGGGATCGACTGGAGGGCGGTCATTCACGTCATCGTGGACCGATACGCCGGACGACTCGAATTGGTTCGCTATCTCCTCAACTTGCCGGTAGCAGAACCACACGAGATCCTTGATCTCGTCAATAAAACGCAGACTCAGCTCAGAGGCGTGTTGACACCTTACCTCATTCTCTCTGCCACACCGTCCGACCAATCAGACAAGGGCAATCTGAACTGGACGATTCCCATATACCAGTTCTGCGCTACTGCGCACACGTATTCCATGGAGTCTGACATAGACTCTATGACCGATTCAGAAAAATTGATTCTTCAGGCTGTACGAGGGACTACACGAGAGATTTGTCGGGTTATGACGAAGATGTGGGCGACCGGTGTCTCTGCGGGGATCGATACGTCAATAAACACAAATGATTCGCCGGACATTGTCGAGATAACCCACCTGCGGAATACTTGGGCTCAGGACTTGGATGACTTAATGGCATGGCTGGACTGGAATGTGTGGGTCAAGTGCAATCCTGGCTGTCG
>JBBPMO010000327.1:0-30393 GCA_038090315.1 Xanthoconium stramineum | reverse complement strand
TGGTCGACCACGACCATCAATGAGTCATGTCCGTTGGAAGGGGGGAGATCAGTAATGAGGTCGACCGAGAGCTGTTTGAATGGTAGTGGCAAGGAAGAGGGAATGGAGGCCAGTGGAGGGCAAGTCGGGTGATGATTAACCTTATTTTGTTGGCATATCATGCATCCAGAGATGAAGGCATTGACGAAGGAGGAAAGTCCAGGCCACCAAAAGTCCCATTCCAGGAGAGCCTTGGTGTGGAATTGTCCTGCATGTCCGGTAGTGTGGGAGTTGTGTATGGAGTGAACAATGGCTTGCTGCTCATGTGGCGGAATGTACATGCGCAATTTCAGACTTTCCAATGCCCAGAGTACTAGGGGGTCCGACTCTGAGGAGGATCGAATTTTTTGGGCGAGGGCAAGATCAAGTGCTTGGACCATGACAGGTTCTGGACAAATCGACGCCTCCTGGTTGTCTAGGGTGGTGTCTACATGGTCACGCCTGGATAGCGCATCTGCTGGGGCCATTTTGGTTCCAGGGGTGACTTGCCATTGAATATCAAAATCTTGCAGGAATAGCGACCATCTGGCTTGGTGTCTGGACAGTTTACGAGGGTCCTTGACGTAAGAGAGGTTTTTGTGATCGGTGATGATAGTGATGGGGTGAGCAGTTCCTTGGAGGTATTGGCGCCATTCCTCCAGGGCCAGGATTACAGCGAGGAGTTCCTGGTCATAGATGTCGTAGTTGCGTTGGGTGGAGGAGAAAGTGCGAGAGAAGTAGGCACATGGGTGTAGGTCTGAGTTTTTGTCCATATGCATGAGCACTGCCCCTGCAGCTAGTAGGGAAGCATCGGTCATGATGGAGAAGGGGTGAGTTATATCGGGAATTTGGAGAACCGGGGCAGATGAGAAGATATGTTTGAGGTGTTCAAACGCACGTTGTTGAAGTTGGGTCCATATCCAGGGTTCCCCCTTTCTGGTGAGCAAGTTGAGAGGGGCTACGATGTTGGAGAAATCCAGGATGAATTTTCTGTAAAAATTCGCAAATCCTGTAAATGACCAGACTCCCTTGATGGAGGTGGGGGGTTTCCATTCTTTTATGGCCTCTAGTTTCTTCTCATCCATTCAAACTTCTCCTTGTCCAATGATCATTCCCAAGAACTTCATGCGCGGGGCGTCAAACACGCATTTAGAGAGTTTGATAGATAGTCCATGTTCCCAGAGTCGTTGGAGTACACGTCGTGTCCGTTCATGGTGGAGATTTAGGTCATCCTTGGTGTGGATACCAAGGTCATCCATGTAGATCTTCAACCATTTCTCTCTGAGTATGTCAGCGAAGATATGGTTCATGAATGCCTGAAATGTGGGAGGTGCATTACAGAATCCAAAGAACATGACAGTGGGTTCGAAGAGTCCCATGGGAGTGATGAAGGCAGCTTTCCACTGGTCTTCCTCTCGAATGTGAATGTTGTTGTACCCCCAACAAATGTCAAATTTGGTGAACAGGGTTGATTCCTTCATATTGTCAATGAGTTCTGGGATGAGAGGAAGTGGGTAAGCATTTCGGATGGTATGGGAGTTCAGGTATCGATAGTCCTGACAAGGTTGAAGGGTCCCATCCTTCTTTGGTACAAAGAAGAAGGGGGAAGCTTGGGGGGATTTCAAGGGGACTATCCGTCCAGTTTTCAGATGTTCTTCAATGAAGGACTTGCATGTCTCCATTTCTGCTGGGTTGAGTGAATAGATCTTGGCAACCTTGGGAGTGAAGTTGGGACAAAGTTTGATTGTGTGATCGTAGGGGCAATGGGGAGGGAGTTGATCATGGGTTTTCTCGGAGAAGACATCCTCGAAGTCCTTACACCACTCAGGTATGGTTGGTTCAATCGATCTAGTGGCTTGGGCTATTTGGGTTGAGATGGTGGTTTTGTTGATTTGTTCTCCATTCAACCAAGCTCGTCTTTTGTTTAGTCGGTTGGAGATTTTTCGATCTGCATCCAGTCCTAGCCATCGTAGAAGGTATCATTGGGGTGTGTGATCGGGAAGTGGGGATGGTGGTGTTCTCGGAATGGAGACAGTGTTGGTTATCCAGTTGATCGTGGGATTCCATTTGTGCAACCATGGCATTCCCAAGATTACTTGTTGACGTCCTAGACTGAGAACCATTAGGTCGGTGGTTTCCTTGCTTCGTGAAAAGAGGATATCTGTGCATGCTTTCCATCTAATGGTTCCTTTGGCATTGGCCGTTCCATCCACGTTGTATGCTCGAATTGGTTTGGGTAGTCATTGTAATGGAAAGTTGGCTTTGGACAGGAGGCCAACATTGATGAAGTTTCCTGTGGCGCCACAATTGATGAGGGCAGTGGTTTCAATGATTTGTGTTCCAGTAACTAGTTTGATGGGAAGATGAATGGTTCGTTCATTTGGTAAGGCTACTAGTACATGGGACAAATCATGGGAAGGCGACGTCGAGGCGACTTCCCTAATCAAAAACCCTCATCGTCAGAGAAGGTGGTTGCGACGGCTACATTTTCTTCGTCATCCTCATAACAAACTTTCAGTGTTTGGAGGATATCTTCGGGGGACTTTCCCTTGGTGGTAAGATTCTGGATGAATAGGTCGATGGGCATGGCTGGCACGATGGCGGGGGTAGCGGACGAGGAAGAGGTAGTAGTTTCAGTGTTTCTAACCATCTGGGGACGGTTGTTTCCTTTGGGTTTTCCCATAGGTTGAGTTGATCTACATTCGTTGGCACTGTGTCCCTTTTTGCGGCAGCGAAAACATAACCCCTCTCTCATGCATCAAGCATGATCTGCTGGGGAGAGTTTCTTCAGGCAAATTGTGTCAACATCCATGGCATCAGGGTCACGGGCGGAAGAAGAGCTGGCGGTGAAGGAAGAGAGAGGTAGGCCATGTCCCTTTTTGAGGGCGAGGATGTGAGCTTTTTGTCGATGGAAGTCAATGGCTTTATCCATCCAAGCTTTGAGTGAGTCAGGAACTTTCTCCATAGAGTAAATCATGGTGGTGAGCTGGGGATCTAACCCATTGGCAAATAGTCTTCGTACTTCAGGAGTATCTCCAGCCTGGGATTGGTTGGCCAGATACTGGAACTTGGAAAGGTATGTTTGGAAGCCATTGTCTTTTCGGGTGGGGGTTTGTTTCAGCTCGTTGAGTTTGTCTCTGGCTGTTTCTTCGAGATGATAGGGGTAGAACATGTCTTCGAAGGCCTTCTTTATGGTTTTCCAGTCTTTGTCTGCATTTTGGATTGATGCGTCTGCAAGTTTCTTTAGCCAAACTCCTGCGAAGTATTTCCCGCATCCTTGGTTCATTTTGTTTAACATGGTCACAGATTTGGCATTGTTGGAGTTGAAGGTGGATGGGTTGATCAAGAAGTATGCTTTCATAGCATCTATCCATTGGATGGCATCATCAGATTCTCCGGAGAAGTGTTTGGGGAGGGCCACTTTGATTTCGGCAGTGCTAATGGTGGTAGACATGGGGTTTCCTGGGGGTGGATTAACTGGGGGGTTTGGGTTGCCAGGAGGTTGTGATGGGGGAACAAGGGTTGTGAAGATTGATGAGGTAGTCGTTGGTATGACAGAAGATGTAGTGGTTACTAGGGGGGTGACTGGTGGTAGTGGGTTGGTTACTGGGTTACTGGGCTGAGGACCAGAGGTTGGCAATGGGGTGCTGCGCTTAGGTGGAGAAGGCAGTGACGCAGGGTTGACTGTGTATTGTCATCCTAGAACTCATTTGAAAGATGACGACGGGTCTGGTGGGGTGCTGGGTCTGGTGGGGGGTTGTGTCTGTGGGGTGACTGCAAGGTCTAGGGGGTTCTGGGAGGTTCCGACTTCTTCCAGGTTGTCAGGAACTCGGAAAACTTTCTTGGGCCGCTGGGGGAAAATCTTGGGTTGGCTGGGGTGGTCCTGCTCCTAGATAGGAGGGACAGAAGAAGATTCTTGTTCTTTTGTTATGCGAGTCGACAGACTTACGTCGAGGTCAATGATACTTACTCCGAGGGAGGTACTCACGAAGAGACGCTGTGTCCTCAAGGTAAGGCTAAGGTGAGGAACAAGGGACGAGAGGTCAAGGTCACAATTGGACACATTTGTGGATTCGTAAGACTGACACTGTAATTGCGTAGAACAAGAATGGGGACAAGTACAGGCTGAGCAGGTATTTAAGTACTACGAATTACCTAAGCGGAAAGTCGTAGAACTCTATGGAAGGTAGGGGAAACGTGGTTACTATGAGAGAAGTAACCAAGGAGTGAAACAGTCCTGCAGAACAAAGCGCTACTAAAGAGGAAACAAGAGAGGGAAAGAATAGTTTGGAAAAGTGAGTAAATATAGGTTGGTCTCCTTGTAGGAAGGAGTGAAGGAAAAGTAAGGACGTTGTACTACACAGATGAGGAAAAAGACATGAGAAAGGAAAGAAATTGTAACACACTGCACATCTGTGCGACATCATCACCACTCACCAAATTTAAGAGTCCATTTGTTGCAGCTGCCAGTGTTTGAGTGTCATGCACCATGATCTACCATCCAGTTTGGGTTGAGTTTTTTGGATTCTCACTGAGCTTTTCCAAGGTATTCAAGTAGTAAAATGGCCTGTGTAATAGTAGAAGGCATGGTAATGAATACGTATTCAAGTATCTGAAGATCTATGTAATGTGCACAGAACATATTACAGAAGTAATGTATACCGAATGGTTTCAGAGGATGGAACTCATCATGGGACTCAGGTGGGGAGAATGTATGGATTGATCTCATTCTCATAACTAACAGGAATTACTGGCTGTGTCCACATCTTGTCAATAACTTCAATGAACTATGTAGATTGTGACTAAAAGAAGAAACAATGTCCAACAAAACGCCCAGCACCGGTCCCAGATGAACCCTGTAACATTCATCATGAAAGCAGGTTCTGAATCATGCCAATAGTCATGCTTACCTATCTGTGTTTGTGGTGTTTGTGTTTTTTGCTGGATGAGTTGCTAGTTTGAGCCACTGAACCATGACACGACGCTGATATTTGCAGTGGGGGGTGAGGGGTAGACGGACTGACTGACCACCCAGACTCAGATGGCAAATCATCACTCTTCTGTTTCATATCATCTTTCAGGTCCCCTTGTTGCCACATGCAACAACGTGAATACACAGCTTTGAACAGTGCGTGCTGCATATTGAGGAGAAGTGATGGCCAGTCGACAGGGAACCTCATGGTCTCACATGTGGCCCAAACATAGGCAGTCCTTGTGGAGTCGACGTGGAGTGTCTGCATAGTGTCTGCAATCTGAGAAAGCAAGCAGCGTGTTGCCTGGTCGAGTATAGCGTTCACTGAGTCCATCTCCAAGTTGGGGAATAATGTCTAGATAATATCAATGATCAGCGATAATCATAAATGTAGAATCATGGTAGACATACCCCTTGTGCACATAGCGATCCCTTCCCAGAGAAGTCAAACTGGCCATTGTCTTCTCGAAGGAAACAGTGAAACATGATAGACTTGATTTCGGCCCAGCACACGTCTTTGATGACTACTGGTGCTAGTGGGGCAGCATTTGCAGAGATGAGTTGTTCAAAGGTTGTGTACGAGAGAATTGGGTGGGAATGAAGAGAATGGTCGGTGGGCAGAAAATGGTGCACCTTCTCCTGGATCGATACCATGAAGGTGAAATCCAACTCAGGGGCCATCCTAGCCACAGAAGCCAGCTGGTGCTTCATCAATGACACACCTGAGCTAAATCCAATCTTTCCAACCCATAAGGGAACTGAAGGACTTCTAGAATTGCGACGTGAACACAGGTCAAGGTGAAAGTTGGGGATAATGAGGTTATTTACTGCATCATCTTCAATCGTAAGGTTGGTGTGTAGTTCCATGGTAATGTCATCATTGTCGTCCAATGAGAGTTTTGAGAGCATTTTGTTGATGCACTTGGAGAAATGGTGAATAGGAGCTTCATGGATGGCATAGGGAGCCATGACAATGAGTTGATGGGAATTGGAGAGATATACAAGTTTAATGGAGTGTGAGCTGAGGATGTGTTGGACAATATTGAACATAACTCACTTCACAACGGATCAATGATGTCTATCCTCAGCTGGGAGCATCAATATGAAATCAAATTCTTCAGACATAATGTTGTCAAAGACCTGTAACAGTGTCAGATGTGATAAAGTGATATATATTACAGTAAGCTATGAACTAGTTATCAAAGAATGGGGTTTGCAGGAATTCCACAATTGAGAGGCAGTGACCTGTGTCAACAGATTGAACAACTTGAGTCAAGAAATGGGTTTCTGGATTTCAGTCGTCATTAGGGCCAGGGTCAAGTGTTGGCTTCACAGCAGGCGGTAGTAGGCGTTTGTCAGGTGATGTGGCTCCATTGATTAGGGTAGTAGGATCAGAGATAGGACATTTGTCCAAGACCTCACATTGTCCTTGCTCAGAGGCCAATGACATAGTTGGAGTTCTAGGGTTAACAAGTGAAGCTTGCCATAAGCTGCTAGATGTTACCCAGTTACTAGCATGGTTTGTCATATGCATAGAAATGGCACCACAACAAATGACAGGCAGAACACAAAAGGCTCTGCCTGGGGGATGTACAAAGGGCATGGTGTGTTAGGAAACAACCAGATCAAGTTGGATGGTGCTCAGAAATCGGGGGTTATGACAGTGTCCAAGTAGGCACAAGAGTGAGAAGTGACTTACATCAAACTCTGCAAAGTAAACAGAGTCATACAACAGGAATATCTACTGACAGATCACTGAGAACTGGAGTTTGAGACAGTACGACACTGTTCTGCACAATACTAAAAGAGTTGAACATGATGTGATAAACCTTCCCCTTCCTCTGTCATGATAGCTTTCAACACCTCATCGACCATGCCACCATCATGTCCTGGTATTGCAGTGGCAAGAATCTGACTGCTATCCTCATTGTGAAGCATCTCCTGTTGCGATGTTGTCCACCACTTGAGATTTGGGCGCTCCTTCTTGAGAGAGAACTTGAGGATTTGTAAAGCTTCCATCAGGATGCAGTTGACCCTGTTGCATTGCCATGTATCCGTCAGCCCGCTAGAAGAGAATACTTGTTCGCATGGGACCAAAGAGGGCTGGACCGGGAGATAGTCCATGGCCATCCAGAAGATAGTTGGATACTGGTCTCATTCCAACTCCCAAAACATGAGGGGATTGGTGTTGAGATGGGCAAGGCTGGAGGTAACATACACATTATATCCTTGATCCATTGATTGCAGCCCTTGTTCCTCCGGCTGGATCATCATGTTGGTGAGCCTGTACCTTGCACCCAGCATCATAAAGGCACAAGGTTGTTCCAGGTGGATAGGCTGGGTGACAACTTGATTTGGATATTTTGCATGGTATTCTTCCAGCTAAATATATGTTAGGATTTGTAAAACGAGATCTCAATCAGTAGTTGCTCACCTTGTGACAAATGTCTGCCTTGGCAGTCACAATTGCATCTGTCACCCAATGGGACTCCACCCAGGATAATTGGATACATGGGTCAACAACTTTGGAGGACAGAGATTAGATAGCTTGTCAAGATCACATCGTGGGATGAAACTCACACATGGAGAATAAATAAGCTTTGCTGAGTGTGAGCCAATCATAATAACGATCACCCCACTCAAGTCTGGGGGAGATGAATGGCACAAGTTGAGGATGATCGTCCATCGTGCATAATCTCTTCCATTGAGCCAAGAATGTTTCATAAGATGGGACGGCACCACCAAGTAATGGAATATTCTCCCCACACATGCTGCGTTGAGCATGGCAAGGGACCTGCAAGATGGTGAAGTCATGTATCAACATTGCAGAGGGTAATGAACTCGTACCCCTAAAACAACTTCCATGTCCTGTAAAACCTCCCAGTCCAGACATTTTAGCCTATCATCCATGATCTTGGCATTGCGTGGAGCATCTAGGAAGTAGTCAACAGCCTACAAATTGTAACATTAATGGTTAGCAATATTCATGAATCCACATCTTGTAATAAAACGAGGTGACTCACTTGTTGAAGCACTCGAAAATGGTTGATCATGTAGTATGTGGAGTCCCAATGCATCTTGACATCGCAGAGCAGTTGGACTACCAGCAGCTGGACTACTCGCTTATTGAGGTCAAATCACTTGTGCTTGTTTCCTGAGATGAATGTTGCCTGAAAGTTGGAATGGCACTGACTGAACAAACAAATATTGCACACAACCATTCTCCCACATCCGATGGGATCGCCATGAACCACTTCAATGTATTCAGCTTTGTTAATTACCTTTCCTGTTGCATCCTTCCATGTTGGTGGACACTCAGTGAAGTCAGCATGTGTGTAGTTGTCAAGCACACGCTGGACACAAAGGTTGTAGATATGGGATAAACAGTGGATGCAGCAGTCAACAGGATCGAAGGTGAATTCTCGCTCATCTCATAGGATCCTGGAGAGTTCTGACATAGCAGTGTCCATGTTTGAAGTGTTGTCCAGGGTAAAATGACCAATCTTAGACAACGAAAGTATTCAGTGACAAGCACAATGTGATACAAAAAATGTCTAGTACCTTTTCGAGAGGAATCCTAGCATAGTCAATAAGATGTAAGATCGTTTTGGCAAGGTCAACTCCTGTATGGCTTCCTGGAACATAGTGGAATGTGATAAGCGCACACTTGAAATTTAACTTGGACATTCCAGGACCACTCTCCGCCTCTTGTCCAATCCAGTGGGCTGTGATAGTGAGATATGGGTCAAGAGATTCGCTCGACCAAATGTCGGCAGTAAACGATATTTCACCCATTGCTCTCTATATGTGGACATCACTAACATAAACAAAGACAGAAACACTACTCGTGCACCGAAAGTTCAGCTTGAAGGGCAGAAAACATTGTCCCAAAGGCATTGAGGATAAGTTCCCACATTTTGGTATGGTGAGGGATGTTGGCATCAGTTATGCCCTGTGGACTGCAGTAAAGGAGAAGTTGATGAAACTCTGGGGACTCAATCTTGTTGATAGCCTGAGACATCAATGGGAGTCAGAAGAGAATGGAAGTCTGATAGTAATAGTGTCCACAAACCAAGTCATTAGCAATGAGATAATGTACTATGTAGTCCTTGAGTCCATTGATTGTGAATAGGGGAAGGTTGGCACCGAGTGCTGGTTGCTGTGAGGAAACAATGCCGGTTGGTATGTGATTGGAGGGATCTGGAGTGGGAGGAGGGGGCAGAGCATCTAGCTTGACTCCAGGCTGGGTAAGGACGTGCTTGAGAGTTTTGAATGTGTAACCAGATATGAACATGGTGTAACCAGATATGAACACGGCCTTGATGGACTTGAGTTTAATGGCCCACCCTTGCTTCTCTGCTTGCTTTAAGTATGGCAACACATGTCTGACCTTGATATGGTGACGAAGGGGTATGTTCGAGGTCTTCCAGCTGAAATGATACTGGATGTTGTACGAGTCCCCTCTTGCAACAAGTTCGGTTGCAATTGATCTATGCCATGCAGTTTTCTGTGAGCAAATACTAATTGATTGCCATGAATAGAATTGACTCACTCGCACGACTTACAGACAGTTTGTTCTGTCTCCTTTCAGAAGAAATGGTTGATGTTGAGTGCCCTGTTAGTGGATAAAGCATTGGTAGCTAAAGGGTCTGTAACGGTCAAATTCGAGTTGGACCTGTTGGTAGCAAGGGTGTTCATTGGAGGTCCATCGTTGGCCAAAGGATCCTGAGTAGCTGTATGGCCCATGCCTGCTACTGCATTGGCTATCAGACCGGGATTGTGCCTGCCAGGTACCTCTAGATCTACATCTTTCTCCAATATGTCTGAATGATCATGAATGTTGAATTCTTCACCATCATCTGGTTCCCTATACTGAGCAGGTGGATGCTGGTTCCTGCAGACTCTGGGACCTACTGCTGGAGTGAGATCAGGGATAGTGGAGTTGATGAATGGGCCTGATGGGCCAGGAAGACCACATGGAGGGGTTGGGACTGGAGCTGCTGAGGGGCCTTGACCTCGATGGCGATGTTGTGATGGTTGCATGGGGGAGAAGAGACTGTTGAGTGCAAATACTGAATGACACTGTCAGAGATGATTCAGCTGATCCAGGTCAATGGGGGGGAAGAAAGAAAAAAAAAAAAAACAAGCCTTTATAAACAATGACTCAAGGGCATGTGTGCAATGACACACTAGGCCTCCTGGCTGCTGGTAGGCTCAGGGTCTTGGCTGGTCCTGACTTCCACGTCCCAAGTCCCTGAGGATCTGAGTGGCTCGCTGCGATGAGCCTACATGGGCTTACATTAAGTGGATGAGCTTAAGTCTTGAGAAATAGCTTACATGACTACTAGACCGTTGGCTGTTGGCATTGGTAGCCTTCTGTTTCCTTGATGCCTGCACAATGATCAATTTTCGGTCCAATCACCAGATTTGTCAGCTGTGCAATTGCCAATGACCCAGTTGAATGAATTTGCAGAACTGTCAGTAGATCAGTCCATTGCTGCTCAGGAGTTGGGACATATTGCACAGACAAGTAGGAGACAGTGTCTGATTAGTGTTCACACCAGCAGCTAGCTGACTTTAAACTGGCTTTGGTAGTTTAGTTGGATGTAGTTGAACCACTAGTTTATTTGCAACTTGACTCGTTTTGATTGCAGTTAGTCAGCAATGCAGTTCCGGCTAAAACTGGTTAGAGCTGGGAACCGCAACAATGCTACCTTTACAAGGACTGTCAGCATTCCAATAGGATCCTGACAGCATCATATCATTTCAGGTCAACAGAGATCCAGAAGCAGACGACCAACTCACACTTCCTACCTACTCTTGACCACCTTCATATCATGGCACCAGTTATGGAACTCCCAGTCCTGAAAGCATGGCCCTTCCAGAAGGACTGCCTGATAGACTCAAAGGACCAGATTTGGAACTCCTCAAAGGAGGAGATCATTCATCTAGAAAAAGCACAAGCCAGGGATCCAGAAACCTGGAGTATTGTGAAGTTTCACACTCTCCACTATCCCCAGGTTGAATTTCACAGCAGTGGAACCCAACACAACAATGCTTGGGGTCAGAGCAAGGGTCAAACCCTTCATCTCCACAGTGGACTGAATCTCACTGAGGAAGAAGCACTTATCTCAAACCACATTGTCAATCCCTTCTACATTGATCCATGCGAGACCCACTCTACAAACCATAAATGATTGGTAGTTGGATTTAGGTATTGAGGTGAGACCATCACTAGCACCTATGAAGGTGTAGGATGAGACCCCCTGTGGTCAAGAAATCCCTCAATCTCTAGTTCATCACCAAGGGTTTGAAATATTGAAACACTCCCACTTCCTCATAGACAGCCACACTGAACACATCTTTGAAGGTCTTTCCTCCAATTTTGACTTCTTTCATCATTCTCATCACTCCCATCTCTGCTTCCACCATCTTTACCTTTTCCGACACCTCATTGAATCTATCAATCCTACAGACATTCGCCAACGATGCTTCCAATGCCTTTTCAAAAAGGTAGAATCAGATTTAGAATGGAATGTGATCAACATTGTCTATGTAGGAAGGTCAGTAAAAAGAAGAAGAGTGGCAGTGATAAGGTCAGAGGCTAGAACACGCTCACTAAAGAAGTTTATTTAGAGTCTTGTACTATATTTCTTGGAGTTTCTCTTCTCGATCTTGTTTATGAAATGCTTTTGCAACCCTCATTGAGGAGAATCATAAACAATTGAACTCTAAAAAAGGTATAAGATCTAAATCAGAAGAATGATAAGTGATAGATCCCTATCCTTCTTACTCTTCAATATTAACAGATTACTGATTAAATCTTCAGTTATAACCAGAAATGGCTCTCCCCACTGAACTCAAGTTCAATACTACCATCCTCAACAGAATCCCAATTCTTGTTGGTCAATCCAACTTCTCTATTTGGGAGAAAAAGATCCAGTCCACTCTCATGACTTACTCAGTCTGGGAAATTGTTGATGGAACAATCTGCTGGCAGGATGTTGCCACATTCCATGCCGCTGTCCAAGCTGCAACAGGACCCCCTGTGGTTGCAGCAGCACCTGCCCACTATACAGCTACAGCAAAGAGTAACAGATGGCTCCAACATGATCACAAGATCTGCAGATTCCTTGGCACCATTATTGGAGATCACCTCCAACAGTACATAGACTTTAACAGGGAAAACAGGTCACTTACCCCTCCATCGCAAAGAAAGCATTAGACATGCTCACTCTTCTCTTCGGATCCACCAGACTTTCCAGTTATTTTCTTAAATTCCATCAGCTCACTTGTATGCATATCAGAATGAAGCATGCAACTGAAGACATGGCCCAATGCTGCTTCTCACCCACCTTCCTGATGACTACTTTCAGTTTAGCTCTACTCTTGTTCAAACAGTCACAGAACCAGACTTTACCTGTGATCTTGTTACAGCCCACATCACCACTGAGCTCAACATGCACTCTTCCCATTCCCTCTCCTCTTGTATTTCTGAAGTTCAGGTTTCTGAACACTCTGCCAACCAAACCATTGCTATTTGACAAGGCCCTCCAGCCAACAACCATTGGCATGAACAAAACCAGCAAGGTTCCAGAACCAAGCTGGACTGTCGAAATCAAAGCACGAATCAAGACCTCCTTATCAAGGGCAAGGGCATCAAAATCCTAAACCCAAAATGAGTCAAAAGGACAAGAAGAAATGTTCTTATGACCAAAGGCAGAGACAGAAAGGGAAACAGTGGGCTACTATGAACAAAGTTGAAGGTTTTGCAAACTCCTGGGAAGGAACTCCACCTGATGCAACAATGGAAGAAGAAGAAGATCCTTGTGCACTATTCATCAACCACCTGGAAGTTGAAGAAGATAATGGTATGAATGTGGACTTAGCTGGACCCTCCAACCAGCCCTTTTGAACCTGCTTCTGCTGTTACCCCAGCAGTTGAAGCAAGGTCTCCTATCAAAAGGGGTAAGAAGAAGAAGGAAAAGGAGTTGAGAATTTCTCTTGGAGAATTTGTATCTAGTATGATGCACCATGGGAACCATGAACAGCTTCATCATTCTCAGGAGACAAACTCACTTAGGCTTCAAAACCTTCATGATTATACTCAACAGATAGCCTCACACCTATCTGACCCTGATTACAATTTGTACATGGAATATAACAATAATTCCCATTATCTGTGTGCTTTGCAAGGAGGAGATACTGAAGATCATCAGATCTTTTGAAGAAACCACTGGATGATAGACAGTGGAGCTACTAATCACTTAACCCCTTTCAAAGAAGACTTTGTACATTTTTTTGATCAGACAGCTATTGCCACTGTGGCAAATGGTCATAAAGTTAAAATGCATGGTCCAGGGAAAATGATAATCAAGCAAGAAGGATACTCATGGCCCATCATCCTAAATGGTGTTTGGCATGTACCATCTGCTCAACACAGACTCATGTCTGTACCAGCCTTGACAAAAAACGGCTTCTACTGTGAAATAGTCAAAGATAGATCTTCATTTTGGGACAATAAGGGAAATCTTGTGATGCAGGCATCTGCCTTGTCACCAGATAATATCTTACATTAGATTCAGTTGTCTCATATCATACCCTCTGTAAATGTCATTTCCCTCTCACCAGAAAATTCCTATCAACTATGGCATGAATGACTCAGGCATACCTCAAAGAATGTTTTGAAGGCTATGTCACAAAACCTCAAAGGTGTTCCCTCACTATCCATACCTTCGACTACCTCTCCCTGCAAAGGATGTCAGTTGGGAAAACAAACTGAATGCACATACCCTGATTCTTCCAAACACACACAGAGATCACTCACTCTAGTCCATACAGATCTTATTGGTCCCATGCCAGTCAAATCACGAGATCAAAAACATTACATTTTGACATTTATCAATGACTTTTCTGGATTTGCTTTGATTGCCTGCCTATGCAACAAGGATGATGCTTCCCAAAGCTTCATCGAAATGGTGAAATGGTGTGAGGTACAGACTGCCTTGACACTAACCTC
This sequence comes from Xanthoconium stramineum, assembly GCA_038090315.1. Lineage (NCBI taxonomy): Eukaryota > Fungi > Basidiomycota > Agaricomycetes > Boletales > Boletaceae > Xanthoconium > Xanthoconium stramineum. The sequence goes on along the minus strand of JBBPMO010000327.1, from coordinate 16,384 downwards.
TGTACATTCAGACCACAGTGGGGAATATATGGGATCAGCTTTACAGTTGTTCTTCTGTACACATGGTGTTACACATCAGACTAGTGCACCTCACACCCCCCAACAAAACAGTCATGCAGAGAGATTTAATTGTACTTTGCTTGAAAAAGCAAATGCAATGTGACACCATGCTTGTATGCCTTGCATATTCTGGCAAGATGCAGTTCAAACTGCATTGCATATCTATAATTGTCAACCTATGCGTAGACTTTATTGGAAGACTCCTAATGAGATGTTCCTTGGTGACAAACCAGACATTTCATACTTCAAAATTTTTGGTACTCATGCATATGTTCATATCCCTTCTGACATGAGAGAGGATAAGTTATCACCATGAGTGGAACAGATGATCTTTATAGGTTATCCACCTAACTCAAAAGCTTACTGCTTCTGGAGCCAAGATCATTGACAAGTCTATGAATCCACCACAGCCGTATTTGACGAGAGAATTTTTCCATATTGTTCCAAGAAGAATCAAAACAGACCTTGACCACCAATTCCTGAAAATATCAAACCACACATTGATCCTTCTTATGACAAACAACCATCCACAAGAAAACTGGAACCTTCTGGACATGTATTTGTCCTGCAACCACTGCTACCTCTACCGCAGTTACAGGTACTTCCACAACAACCCAATCAACAAATCCCACCTGGACCAGCAGACAGGAGAGATCCAGGCTCACTTCCATCATCCTCCACTGATTCATTGTCACATGGACAACCCCATGATACTTCTCAGATTTGTCCTTACAATCCAGATGAGGAATCTTATAGTTGGTATCTCCCAGATGATTCTTCACCATCCAGACATGAATCACATCCTCAACAAACTCCATCACCTTTATCCCTTTTCTGGGACACACCCACTTCTTCACCAACTAGAGGACAATCAATTGACCAACCTCCTTCATATCAAACAGAGTTATCACCTCCTAATCTGGCTGTTAGAAGAGACAAGCCAGATACTGGTCATTGATCTAGTCTTTTGGATAGACATCATCACTAGTGATTCATGGTTAGCCATAATCCAGAATGCTGTTATGGAATTCGTACCCCTACACGATATACCCTACATTTTCCTCTCCCCCGACAGACCACCCTATCTCTCCATCGACGAATTCCTCGCTTCACCGGACCGATGTGCGGACCTATCCACATTCATCCCTGACTCCCCGTTCTCCTGAACGGAACCCCGTTCCAATATTAGATACGTCTTCTTCTTCTCCTTTCTCGTCTCAATCCGATCCGCTCTTCCACCGGTCCTTCGGTCCGCTGGTCTCCATTTAGTTCCTTGTATGTTTTCCTCTTTAGAATCCGCAGCCGCTCCGCATTCGTTGTGCAGCACTGGTCCCCGTTCCATTTCCCCTTTCTTCATCGTATGATTCTCCATCTGTTTCTTTCATTGGTTCAGCGAAGTGGTAGCCTACCCTGAACCTTACTTAGAACTCCGATTCTCTTTCCGTCCTGTACTATATAAGGTCACTCGACCTCTCGTTTGTTCCTTAGCTAGTTCTACGCAATTCAGCCTAGTTTCTAGTCTTCCAAGGTTCACCTTGAGACCCTCGACTGAAGCCTTCCCTTACCTGGAACGGCTCTCTTAGGACGCTGCGACTCTTCATGAGATCCTCCCTGGGATACTCTACTCAGCGCGAACCACATCCAGTAGGAGATTACTCAAGGACACTCCCTACATATCGAAGATTACTGGAACGACACTCTCGATATGGATCCGACTGGAGATTACTTCAAAGACACTCCCGGTATACGATGAACGGCTAGTAACCAGGCCTAAACATAACAAATGCTTACTATTGGAAAGAGATAAACCAAATGATTCACCCACTAAACACACTCGAGAAGAATCTCCACCTCCTATTACAGGAACACGTGTCTGGCTCCCACCACAACAACAGTCTGGAGAAACACTTCCTGAATTTCAAGCTAGAGCACCTCATCAGTATAGACCAACTCTACCACAGAGAACTTTGTTCTGACCACCAATTGAACAAAGACAATCTACTTGAATTCCAATAAGCAGGGTTATACCTGATAATGCTTATGGAAACCGACCACTGGTCGAGATAGAATGAGAGATCAGAGGTCTACCCTTGATACAGGAAGAACCTTCACATATACCTATGGAGACTTCTACCTCGGATCAACCTTCCAATACTTCAAAACCTACAAATGAAGAAGATGATATAGGCCAGATGTATTCTGGATCATGGATTCATCATCACCTTTCACTTGCCACAATGGTAGTAGGCATACCCAATCAATATAGGGATATAGCCAAAATGCCCAAAGAAGAGCAACACCATTGGCATGCTGCATGTGAGTGTTACAATTGATTACTTGGACAGTACCTCTTTTCTCTTATGTCGCTCATATCATCGTATGTTTCCCTTAGGTCTCTGTCAATATCTGGAGGACTGGTATGTATTCACCCTTGGTCCCCAGCATTTCTCTCTTGCGCCCTTTCCTCAGGACACCCCTACCCCTATTCCCTTATTTCTCTTCTCCTCCTGAGTGGGGTAGGACTCATCTTTGATCGTAACCTGTTCATTGCCTTTGTAATCCCCATGGACAGTATCATCTCCTCTAGGTGGTTCTCTTGCACTGCCTCGTGTTCCTCATTACTCATCTAGTTCTATCACATTCTATCACCTTCCATGATGACGCGTTGTGTAGTACTTATATCTCACTGCTGCTGTATTATTCCTTATGCTTAATCTATGCAATACAAGGTATCTTGCCGCATCCAAGACTTACCTGAGAAACCTCTTGAAACCCAGTACTTGCCTTAGATCCTCCTAGGATGTTGCGTCTCTTCGTGAGCACCTCCCTAGAAGAATCTATCCAAGAATACCTTAGTCGGTGGATACCTTCCGCATAACAGTGAGGAGGAGATGAAATCACTAAAAGAACAGAAAGTATGGGATTTGGTGGACCTACCAGAAGGACGCAGACCAGTGGGAAACCACTGGGTTTTTGCTAGAAAAAGTGACAGTCGATATAAAGCTTGCCTTGTTGCACAAGGTTTTACTCAAGCTTTTGGAATTGATTATCAAGACACCTTCTCACCCATTGCATGTTTTGAAATGTTTCGCAAACTCATAGCTTTGACAGCACTTCATGATTGGGGAACTTGAAGCCCTTGACGTCAAGACTGCTTTCCTCTACAGAAATCTTGATGAAGAGATATACATGAAGCAACCTGAAGGTTTTGTCTTAAAAGGTTGGGAGAAACAGGTCTGTCGACTAAAGAAGTCCCTTTATGGACTCAAACAAGCTGCACTCCAATGGAATAAGGAGTTGCACAAATCCCTCCTGGAGATGGATTTTCACTGCACCTATGTGGACCCAGGAACCTATGTTAAGTTCATTGATAAAGAGATCATCATTATTCTTGTCTACATTGATGATGCTCTTTTTACTGGTAGTAACCCCAAACTTCTCTCATCTCACAGGAAACAGTTCATGAAATGATGGGAATCCAGAGACTCAGGTGAAGCTAAGGAATATCTTGGAATTTGAATCATTAGGGATTGCAAAAAGAAGACAATAACCCTTGATCAGGCAACCTATGCCTTGAAGGTTGTTAAATGCTTTGGCCTTGAAAACTGTAGAGGCAAAGCACAACCACTACCTAGTGGCTACCTTCCCCAAATACCAAAACCACTACACCTACTCTTCAAAGTTGCTATCAATTGGTCATTGGATCATTGCTCTACATCATGCTTGGAACAAGACCAGACCTAGCCTATTCCGTGATAAAGATGTCACAGTTTTCTGTGAACCCCTCTGAGGAACATCTACAGAAGGCCCTGCACATAGTGCATTATCTGTCTACCACAACAGAACTCTGTATTTGATATTCTCCTCATGGTCCAGATACTGGTTTACTAGTCTACTATGATATGGATTATGCTGGAGACAAGGAGACCTCACAGTCAACCACTGGTTACTCAATTTTCCTTGCAAATGGGATTGTCTCCTGGCTTTCCCAATGACAACGAAGAGTTAGACTTTCTTCCACTGAAGCAGAATATTGTGGGCTTACTGAAGTTGCCAAACAACTAAAGTGGATTCATAACCTACTCACTGAGTTAGGATATGAATTAGGTCCTTTCCCAGTCTGTTGTGACAACCAGGGAGCAATCTTTGTCACTTCAAACCCTGTCCAAGATGGTTGTCTCAAACATGTTGAATGTGACAATCATTATATTTGCGAGGCATTGGAGTTCAAGAAAATTGAACTCTTTTATGTTTCTACAGATAAACAAACTGCAGATATCTTCATGAAGAACCTTGGATACAATAAGTTTATCACTGGAAGAAACTCTCTCCATCTCATTCCACTTTCCACATCGAAACATGAACAGTGAGGAGGAGTGTTGGAAATCACGGTATTCTCATTTTGATCTTCTTTTATTACTACCATGATTCTAGGCCCATTACCAATCACATCACATGATATATCAGCCAATTACACTATTCAGTTTATGATATCAATGATGTCAGAGATAAGCTCCTTTTATGCTATTGGTTGCTTACTCCTTATCTTGTGTCACTTACTCATGACACATTTCTATGTCATTCCATACCTATTACTATATGTAGTAGAGACCACATACAGATACAAACAATCCTGTATATATATAAGACCAGCTCTTACAGTGGTCTCAATAATGAGAACTTTTACAAGTCCTTCATACAAACATCCTCAGTTCTCTCATAGCTCACCCAAGCTACTCATTCTTCATCACTACCCACAAGCCTATTCTTGTGAGTTTCACACAGAGTACTTCTATTCCTTGTACTGTCTGCACACCATCAGATATAGCTGTTTGTCTATTCTAATAGTCTCTTTTGGTGGACTACCTGACAAAGAAGAGATGCGCTGGCATGCACCATCAACCATGGCATCCAGCACATTTCACAAGGCTGCCAAGGCCTTGCCAAACACAAAGGTTCATGACCTATCATCTACAATGCCTGCTGACCTCTCATTGCACCCCAATATCTCAGCTTACAAAGATTGAACCTGATGCACCACAGAACCACCTCAAGCATAGCATTACCATTGCAAATGCCACCTCCAATGCAAAACTGCGACCATCCCATCAGGATCTCCCACCAGGTGCTGCACAGCATTTCAGGAAGTATTTCATTCTGCTGGTCCACCAGTTTGCAGGTACACTCAAAAATCCATGGAGTACTGAAGATATGGTAGGCCTGATGCAAGCAATGTGGGATGCAACCATGGTAGGTACTACTACACCTGAGTGGGAGCATGAGTTTAGTGAGGACGATGATACAATCTACCACCTGGTAAGTTCCAGCTGGCCCAATCACACAGTGCTAACGATCTGGGTGGGGAACAGAAAATGCGGAAAATTTATAAGTGGCAAAACCACATCAGGAGCGCAGCTGTCAACACCCTCAAGAAGTTTTGGGCTTTGGATAAAAAGTATCAGTCATCTAAAGAACATGCTGCTTATGTGCAGGACACACTGTCCCCCACCCTTATATTCCTGTATGGAAGTGTGGAGAAGCTTAAAGCTGGCTCTTTTGCAGTGAGTGGAGTATCAGTCATGCCCAATTGCTGTGACACTGATTCCCCTTGTCCATGCAATCACTCCAGGTTGCAAAGTCATTCCAAGGCCTGCTTGTACTGCAGACTTTGGCTGCATATCTCAGAGACGTCGATTCAGTCAACAATGCTACCTATGACCTCATTGGCAAAAAGGAGTCCCATGGGGCATTGATTCTGGCTGTGACAGCAGTAAGTACATGCTTATATGATAAGCACTCCACAATCTAACTCTGACCAATCAGGTCGAGCAAGCGCTGACCATGTTCAAGACTGGTCATGAAGAGAGTATGAAGAAAAACCCCAGACTGAAGTTTTCAAACCAGAATTGGGGTGAAACGTCTGCATGCTATGCCAAGTCTATTCAGCAGTTCAGCAAGACTAAACTGGAGGAAATTGTCATTGCTGCATGTGTCTACTGTGCCACACAGAAGGGCCATTCTATCACTCAAGCAAATGCCAAGGGCAAGTCAAACATGATGGACCTGACTGATGTTCAAGGCAGGATCATGCCATCATCAGACATTGAGCAAAGTGATGATGACAATGAGTGTGAGGTGTTGGAGGGAAAAGATAATCTGATGTGTATTTATTTGTAGCCAGGTCTAACTCACTGTTTGTTCCTGCAGAATCCAATTGATGCTGTTACGATTGACTACTTGGACAGTACCTCTTTTCTTTTATGTCGCTCATATCATCGTATGCTTCCTTTAGGTCTTTATCAATATCTGGAGGACCAGTATGTATTTGCCCTTGGTCCCCAGCACTTTTCTCTCACGCCCTTTCCTCAGGACACCCCCACCCCTGTTCCCTTACTTTTCTTCTCCTCCTGAGTGGGGTGGGACTCATCATTGACTGTAACTATGTTCATCGCCTTTGTGATCCCTGTGGATGGTATCATCTCCTCTAGGTGGTTCTCTTGTACCACCTCATGTTCCTCATTACTCATCGAGTTCTACCAAGTTCTATCATGTTCCATGATGATGTGTCGTGTAGTACTTATATCCCACTGCCACTGTACTTTTCCTTATGCTTAATCTATGCAATACAAGGTATCTTGTCATGTCCAAGACTTACCTGAGAAATCCCCTGAAACCCAGTACTGGTCTTAGATCTTCCTAGGACGTTGCGTCTCTTTGTGAGCACCTCCCTGGAGAAGAATCTATTCAAAGGTACCTTAGTTGATGGATATCTTCCGTGTAACAAAAGATTAAGCGTGCACCCTCAGTCCCTCCTACTTAGGAGAAGGACTCACCCACTATCTACAAGATTTCCCACCGAAGGACCAGAGTCAGTCAGGATCCCGATGACATCAACCCAGACCCCAACCCAAGTAACCCCCTTGATCGAGCAACCACCCCATCGCTTTCTGGTACCCAGTTACCCACCTTCGTACCTTTGATAATCAACCCTAGCACCCTAGTCCCCCCTGCGAGTAACCCCATGTCTACTCAAACTCCTAGCACCATGACGACCACATCTGAAATCAAAACCGCACTCCCAGGGATGTTCTCGGTGAAATTCTCTAAAGCGTCCAGATGGCTCAAAGCCATGAATGCATACTTCTCGATCAATCCCAAGGTTTACCATTCAGACGAGCTGAAAATTGCTCTCATCCTCAGTAAAATGGACACAGGAATGGGAGTGGCCTTTTCTGAGAAATGGTACGACAGAATGGCGCACAACAGCCTCAAACCTGAAGAGAAAACCCTCACAGAATTCACAAAGGATTACAACCAGAACTTCAACCCCTTCGACACCAAGCTCAAAGCCTGACGAGACCTGTCTAAACTTGTCCAGCAACCAGGAAAAGATGAGGATGGAACTCCTAATGACAGATTCCAGGACTACATCAATAAGTTTGAAAATCTTTCAACCAAGGCCCAGTTTGAAGATAAACTCACAGTCGTAACCCAGTTCTCTGCAGGACTAGATCGACAACTCTCTACCATGATCCTATTCATGGCATCTCCACCCAATGACCTCCCCGGATGGATTGAGAAAGCACAACTCTTCCACAAACAAAAGTTACACATTGACGAGTTAAGAAGAAGCACTCACTACCCAGGCTTTGGAATTCAAAATGTTCCAACCTCCTGAACCCCCCATGACCCCAATGCCATGGACATCGATTCTGTATGACTCAAGAAACTTACCCCCCAAGAATGTGCCAAGTGCATGAAGGAAGGAAGATGCTTCAAATGCAGGAAGATTGGCCATGATGCCAAAAACTGCAGGACTAAACATGACGCAACACCCAACCCCCCTCACTCATCACAACAAATCCTCCACACTGAAGCAACTCCCATGTCCACCTCCTCCACCAAACCAGACCCATCCCCTTTCGCTGCTTACACCCAATCCTTGGGAAAGTCTGAGGAAGAACTTCTCCAAACCTTGAAACTTTGTTACAAAGAAGCTGATGAAGAAGTAAAGGCAGCAGAAACCTTTGAGGAGCTCCAGGATTTTTAAGAAGGGAGGATGTTTTGATGTTGTCTTCCCAGATCAACCATGTACTTACCGCCCTACCAAATGAAAGAACTTTACGCATCCCTGTAAAGATATTGGTAAATCACCAAATCATCAACACTATTGCAATCATTGATTGTGGCACCATGGGAAATTTCATTGACCCTGGACTCACCTCACTAACCGACTTCCCCCTTCAAAAACTGGAACGACCAATCAAGGCTTACAACGTTGATGGCACCACCAACTCCAAGGGGAATATCATATGGGAAACTACTGTCAATCTTCATTTCCCCAAACATACAGAGAACACCCATCTCATGGTTCTAAACTTGGGACGAAAACAGATCATCTTGGGAATGCCCTGGTTGAAGAAATGGAATCCGGTGATCGACTGGGTTGCCAAATGAGTTACCATCCCTCGACCTATAGGAAGGAGGGATGCTGTGCCTCTTCGTGAGTGCCTCCCCTCCTGGACCGACTCCCTCGTCCCCCAGAGATACATCTTGTGATGGTTAGGAATGGACACTGATCTTAAAACGGCCTGCTATTTTGAGAAACGAAAAGCTTGGTTAGCCAGGGAAAATATCGGAAAAGTCACCATCTCAACCCAGATCACACAAGAAACCAAATCCCAAGAAGCCACTTTACCAGACTGGTGCAAAGACTTCAAAGATGTATTTTCCGAGAAAACCCATGACAAACTTCCACCTCATCACCCATACGAGCATGTCATCAACCTGAAACCTAGCTTCGTTCCAAAAATTGCTAAGGTATATTCCCTCAATCCTCAGGAGACGGAGACATGCAAGGCATTCATAGAAGAACACTTGAAAACTGGACGTATCATCCCATCCAAATCTCCCCAAGCTTCCCCATTCTTCTTTGTCCCAAAGAAAGACGGCACCCTTTGACCCTGCCAGGATTATCATTACCTCAATTCACACACTGTCCGAAATGCATACCCCCTGCCATTAATTCCTGAATTGATCAATGACATGAAGGACTCCACCCTCTTCACCAAGTTTGACATCTGATGGGGATACAATAATATCCGACTTAGGAAAGAAGACCAATGGAAAGCCGCGTTCATCACCCCATTTGGATTATTTGAACCCACGGTCATGTTTTTCGGATTCTCTAATGCTCCCCCTACTTTCCAGGCATTCATGAATCATATCTGTGTGGACATGATAGTGGAAAAGTGGCTTAAGGTCTACATGGATGACTTGGGAATTCACACCAAAGATGACCTCACCCTTCATCACGAGCGAACTAGGAGAGTTCTACAACGTCTCCGAGAACATGGTCTGACGGTCAAACTGTCCAAAACTGTATTCAATGCCCCAAAGATGGAATTCTTGGGTCTGATCATTGGCCAGGGAAAAGTAGAAATGGACAAAAAGAAACTCGAGGTGATTGAGAGATGGAAACCCCCTACGACGGTAAAAGGGATCCGATCCTTCATGGGATTCGCCAATTTCTACCGAAAATTCATCCCCAACTTCTCCAACATCGTAGCGCCCCTGAATCTCCTCACTAGGAAGAACGAACCATGAAAGTGGACCTCCCTCCAACAAACCGCTTTTGACAAACTCAAGCAAATCTTCTCCTCTGCCCCTGTACTCCAGATCCCTGATGTAACTTGTCCATTTTCCATCATGACTGATGCCTCTCTCCTTGCCACAGGTGCAATCCTTCTCCAGACTGATGGCAATCAAGACCTACACCCATGTGCCTACTTCTCCCAGACCTTCACCCCTGCTCAATGAAATTACAATATCTACGACCGAGAACTACTTGCTGTAATCCTAGCTTTATAGAAGTGGCGTCAATACTTACAAGGAACCCAACATCCCATCACTATCATCACCGACCACAAAAACCTCTCCTTCATCAAAGATCCCCAAAAATTGTCCAGACGACAGGCATGGTGGTCATTATTTTTACAGGACTTCAACATAGTTTGGCAGGTCACCCCGGGGACAAAGATGGCTCCCGTGGACGCCCTTTCTAGAAGGGATTCTATTGACACCTCTTCCGACAACATCAACACTGCTATTTGTCCAGAACCTGTAGTCATCAGGGCCCTAGACCTCACCCTCGCCAGACACATTGCGTCCTCCTCGACCTCCAACCCATTAGTCTTACACACCATTGAAAATCTACATGCTGGCTCCCCTTTATTCCCTCGTTCCTCAGTAAAAGACTGGACATATGAAGGAGGCCACCTTTATTTTAAGGGACAAATGTACATCCCACCAGATGCCCATCACACCCTTGTATCCTCCCTCCACTCCTCCCCAACCCTTGGGCATGCCAGCTGATTTCGCACCAAGACCTTCCTCGAAAGAGACTTCTGGTGGCCAGGATTGGCTACCTATGTCAATAAGTTCATCAAGGGATGTGCGGTATGCCAACAGAATAAAGTGAACACTCACCCGGTCTGCCCACCACTAAACCCTATCCCCACCTCGTCATCTCTCCCCTTCAAACAACTATTGGTGGATCTCGTCACCGACCTCCTGGAAGTGTGCAGGTTGGATTCCGTTCTGGTCGTGGTTGACCACAGCCTTATGAAGGGAGTGATTATTATTCCTTGCTCTAATCATGAGAGAACGAGTCACCAGCACCTTCTCCCCATGGAAAGTTGGAGATAAAGTATGGCTCGAAGCAACTAATCTCCGCCTACAATATCCGAGCAAGAAACTGACCCCTCAACATCTTGGCCCATTCAAAATATCTCAGGTCCTATCTCCAATAGTGTATCGCCTCCGCTTACCTCCCACATGGAAAGTTCACAATGTCTTCCACGCCTCTCTTCTATCCCCATATAAACAAACTGATACACATGGTCCCAGCTTCTCCACACTGCCTCCTGATCTGATCAGATCAGAAGAAGAATACGAGGTAGAGACTATCATCTCCCACAAGGGCTCCCCTGGCTGAAGGAAGTATCTGACCGCATGGAAAGGCTATCCATCATCAGAAAACACCTCGGAACCAGAGTCTAATCTCCAACATGCGCTGAAGATACTCAGAGACTATAAACGCACTCACTCGCTCAACTATTTAAGAACGACCCCATGCCTCACTCCCAAAGACGAAAACAAAAGAAAACCCCAAAGAACGCTGAACCCCCCATCCACTGGACTTACATTCCCTGGAAACTCAGCCTCACCGTCTACCAGCTTGACTTCCTTCGCTGCCACAAACTCAACTTGGACCATGCCAAAAGTCACTTGTGCTTCTGCAAAGAGACTGGTTGCCCTATCCATAACTAACATCTCAGAACGAGGCATCTCTTCATGAGTACCCCCCTGGATGCACCCAGTTTGGATTCCTCCTTTTTGTTATGCCAGTCTAGTGTTCTGCTTTACCCTGTTCTCCACCTCCTACTACATCTACACTAAATGCCACTATCTTCGTGACAACCCCCCAGTACATGCAGATTTTCTTGCTTGATCCCAAAGAATACGTCCCTCATGTCCTCAATCTTCTCCTCTCCCTCCTCTCTATTATCCTCTCCTTCTTCAGAAACCTTGTTCTTAGAATCCTTTCCTGTCTATCCTTGTGTGCTACCTATGCCCGTCACTTACACCCTCTACATTGCCATCATCACCAATGCTCCCATCCTCTACAAGATCGAAAAACTCCCCTTCTATGAATCTGATGCCATCTCCCAGGAACTGGTTCGTCTCCTTCATGATATGTTGCGCCTTCAGTCCTACTATCCTCTGTCCTCTCCTGAACCCGACCAAGCCTTACTCCTCGCCACTGGAGAGATAGTCCAACGTACCCTAAACACTCTACATCTACACAGTTTCCACTCTTACATCACTCATCTCTCGCGTAAGGTGCTCTTCCCCATATTCAATCCCATCTTCCAATCCTTGTCTCTGTATGAGAAGGAAAGGTATTGGGAAATTGTCACCTCCGAACAGTGCGAACCAGTCACTGAAGTCTCCTTGCATCCCATTCCCATACCTGCTCCTTCCACCTGGCCTCTCCACTCCTCTCCTAGCCCTGTCACACCCTCCTTAGCCTCTCGAATCTCCTCTAGGCCCACTTCCCCCACTGATACACTCATACCAGAGTTCAGGTTCTCTCAGGAAAATGCTCTCCTTCACAGTGCTGCCACACAAATTTCTCCTGAAGGCAGGCGAATCATCTCATCCCCCACTCAAACCCTACCTCGGGTATTCCTGAGGCCCCCTGCCACACTGCGCACCCAGTGCTTTCTTTGCCACAATAGAGGTCACTACCAAGAGAATTGCCTGTCCTACCAGTGCCCCCACTGTCACGAGATGGCTCCTGGACACCCCTCACATTTGTGCTTGCAGACTTGATGCACCTTTTGTAAGCATTGGGGACATTCTGACCAAGTATGCCCACAGCAAGTGTGCGGAGATTGCAATCAACCAGGGCACATTGCGGATGATTGTCCATTTTTGAACCTCACCCCAGAACAGGCAACCCACATCTACAGAGATGGAACACCTCTGTAGTTTCTTAAGAAGAGAGTCTATCTGTTACGGAATTCGTGGCCCTGCACGACATACCCTACATTCTCCTTTCCCCCGATGGAGGACCCTATTTCTCCATCGACGACTTCCTCGCCTCACCGGACCGAAACCCGGACTCATCCACATTCATCCCCGACGCCTCGCACCTCTGAAACCCGGCCCGTTCCTATAATAGATGCGTCTTCTCTGTTTCACCATTCCTGTCTTAATCCGTTTCGCTCTTCCACCGGTCCTTCGGTCCGCTGGTCTCCATTTCATATCTCGTATGTTTTCCTCTTTGGATTCCGCAGCTGCTCCGCATCCGCTACGCAGCACCGGCTCTCCGTTCCGTTTCCCCATTCTACATCGTACGATCCTCTATCTCGTTTTCTCATTGGTTCAGCGAAGTGGTAGCCTACCCTGAACCCTACTTAGAGCTCCAATTCCTTCTCCGCTCTGTACTATAAAAGGTCTCTCGACCTCTCGTTTGTTCCTTAGCTAGTTCTACGCAATCCAGCCTAGTTTCTAGTCTTCCAAGGTTCGCCTTGAGACCCTCTCGACTGAAGCCTTCCCTTACCCGGAACGGCTCTCTTAGGACGTTGCGACTCTTCGTGAGATCCTCCCTAGGATTCTCTACTCAGTGCGAACCACATCCAGTAGGAGATTACTCAAGGACACTCCCTACATATCGAAGACTACTTGAACGACACTCTCGATACGGATCCGACCGGAGATTACTTTAAAGACACTCCCGGTATACGACGAACGGCTAGTAACCAGGCCTAAACGTAACACTATCGTTCTTGAGCCTGGGGCTCGAGTGGACAAGAGGGGTAATGTTACGATTGACTATTTGGACAGTACCTCTTTTCTTTTATGTCGCTCATATCATTATATGCTTCCTTTAGGTCTTTGTCAATATCTGGAGGACCAGTATGTATTCGCCCTTGGTCCCCAGCACTTTTCTCTCATGCCCTTTTCTCAGGACGCCCCCACCCCTGTTCCCTTACTTTTCTTCTCCTCCTGAGTGGGGTGGGACTCATCATTTACTGTAACTATGTTCATCACCTTTGTGATCCCCGCAGACTGTATCATCTCCTCTAGGCAGTTCTCTCATACTGCCTCGTGTTCCTCATTACTCATCAAGTTCTACCAAGTTCTATCATGTTCCATGATGACATGTTGTGTAGTACTTATATCCCACTGCCACTGTACTTTTCCTTATGCTTAATCTATGCAATACAAGGTATCTTGTCATGTCCAAGACTTACCTGAGAAATCTCCTGAAACCCAGTACTGGTCTTAGATCTTCCTAGGATGTTGCGTCTCTTTGTGAGCACCTCCCTAGAGAAGAATCTATCCAAAGGTACCTTAGTCAACAGATATCTTCTGCATAACAGATGCTGACACCATATGCAAATTTCACCATTTTAGTCATGCCATTTTAGAGTCCTTTGATTAAGTGCAGTGCTACTATATTTGATGCATATCAATGATACCCATGGTAACTGCAAGTATCTGTGTGTGTCTGTGAGTGCATGTATACAGGCAACCTGCAGATCACTACAGACTGCTGAAGAGGGTGTCCAAGAAGCAACTTTGTGATACCTTCATTGCAACTATGTAGCTACTTTGTAAAGACCTGGTGACTTTCTACAGAAATGACCTAGCTGGGAAAAGTTCGTGGTCTGTGGGCCTGTGGCATCTGTGGCATCTGTCCACAGATGCCACAGACAGCCACAGAAATTGTAGAAATTGCTAATGCTGCTCATCTCCCACCCCCACAGCATCAATTCAAGTGCAACCACTCATGTCTCACTTCCATCATGTGCTCTCAATCCCAATCACTGATGAGTAGTCTACATAGTTCACCTATGAACCCTGGGATATACCCATGATGGGTTGATACCCATATACCTGTTTGAGGTACCCATGCTTTGCTGAACCGGCAGGTAACTGGGGTATGGGTAACTGACAGGTAGGGTATGGGTTGGCACTTGAGTACCCAGGGGTTTACCCTTGCAGAACACTATCACTCTTCCACTATCTATCTCATTGATTTCGGTCTCTTCAAGCACTATTGTCATAATATGACAGGCAAACATGTGCCCTTTTGTCTGAAATGTGGTCTCACTAGAATGCCTGCTTTTGCCTCCATCAACAGCCATCTGGGAGGTGAGATGGATCGCCATGACAACATTGAGTCCCTTGTCTATGTTCTAGTTTATCTACTCTCCAGCTCTCTTCCTTGGCTGCAGATCACCCACCACAAGACTCCCAAGATTTCTGCAGTACTCACTCTCAAGCAAACAATGGCAGTCAAGCAGCTATGTGACAAGCAAGGTTTCCCAGAACTCTCAAAATTGCTTCTGTATGCTTGTATGCTTTCCTTTTCAGATACACCCAACTATGATTATATGTGCTGTTTGCTTTGAACCACTGTCTTCCCACCACCTGGTTCTACACAACCATCTCTAGTCATCAAACAAGATCTTTGTTGTGTGCATCCTGATCCTAACATCCTCAATGAAATTGCAGTCAGCCACCATCCAACCCTCACTCCCCATATGTGTCCTTGGGCCTGTGTGGCTCACAACTATGTAAATGCGCTGCCAATCCAAAAAATGCTGACAAGAGTACAACCTGTGAGATCACACACTGTGGTGGTAAGTGTTGTGTTGTTTTATATTACCATGATATTAATGTTCTTTAGGTGTAGACTTTTTTCACTATGTGGATCCCTCAGTTATCCACACCAACCCCTACCAATGTCCTGTATGTACTACAGTAGGATACATGAACTCTTATGATGGTAGTAGAAATCTATGTATTCTGCCAAGTGACTGAAGTCAGCTCAAGCCAAGTATTACTCAAGTTGGCTGTGAGTTGACACACTAGTTGAGCTGAGCTGGGGGTAATTATGTAACTTGGCTTGTAAAGTTGAGTCATGGCATGAGCCAGGGGAAGTCAGAGTCGACTCGGCAATAGCCAAGTCATGGCAACACTATCCCAGACACTTCAGTCAGTAAGACTCCTTTTGTGTAACAGAGACTAGTAGTGGATGATATTGCAAGACACTGTAGGTAAGTAGGTAATATGTTGCAACATTGTAGGACTTGTGCAGAGTCTTGCAACTGTTTACAGATGGTGAAATGTGGATGGTAATGCAGATGTAATGCAAACAGTAGGCTAATACAACTATAGTGTTTCTGCAAAATGATGTGACTATAATTACCAGATATATTGCAATGTCCTCCCAGAATCTGGTGTGTGATCTTTGTCATCACTGACTGTCCAACACTCATTTTCCAGAGGACCTACCCTTATAAGGGGTACACAAACTGATAAAGCTTGGGCACTCCCATTGGACCACATGATCTTTCTCATCACTGACTGCCCAATACTTATTTTCCAAAAGACCTATCATTATAATGGGTACATAAACTGATAAAGCTTGGGCACACCCATCAGGCTGTGTGATCTTTGTCATCACTGACTGTCTGATACTCATTTTCCAGAAGACCTACCATTATAAAGCATTTAGAAACTCATAAATGCCACCTCCTGGTGGCAGAAACCTTGCTTGTAGATGGGGAGAGGCTTGCATTCATGAACAGAGAACACAACTATCCATCAGTTCAAATAGATATATGATACACAACACAATTGCTATCATATGGTTGCAAACAAGCTCTTAAAAAGTCCCTAGTAAATGTAGTGTGAGCAGAACAGTGAAGGAAAGTACTAACAAATAGACATGAAGTAATGTGGG
>JBBPMO010000326.1:0-21554 GCA_038090315.1 Xanthoconium stramineum | reverse complement strand
CCGCGCAAGAAGGAGAAGAAGGAGAAGCACCCAAACGAGGTGCGTCCTCTCCTCGTCCATATCCCCATCTCTTATCCCGCAGCCAGGCTTTCATCATCGTCCGACCCCCTCCTTCAAAGTCCACGCAGCCACTCAGTCTACAGGTTCAGCTCGTCCCCCCACAGTCCCGTAACGATAGACCCGTACAAGCTCTCGATACCTCCCCCGATGATCTCAACACCGATCTCAGACGCACGCAGTCTAATGGTTCAGAGGCATCCGCATATTCGAGTTACTCCTCAGCAACCTCAGTTTCTTCTTTTTCATCCACGTCCATGGCCAGTTCAGGTCGTCGCATGATCATTCCTCTCTATAACTTAAACGTACATTCCGTAATGCCAACAACGATCTTGGATGCCGGCACAGACGCAAAGGTCGCCAAGTTCGCAAGACGAGGCTTGGAAGTGATCGGACTCGCCTTTCTCGAGCCAATCGAAGTTCGCCCCCTTCCCCCCGCAAATAGCTCCCTCGCTGCACCTGTCAGTGGCCGTGCCAGCTTTGAAGACCCACTCCGCGAATTTGGCTCTTCCTCCACTGCATTCCCCTCTCGTCGCCCCGCTTCACCTATTCGCCCCAATACCTCCCATGCCTCTCCTCTCAAACCCACCATTAATTTACCCCTTGCACCGCCACTTCCACCCACAGACATGCAGCCCCCGCAACGATCGGCCAAGAAGTTGTTTACTAGAATGTTTAAGAAGAAAGATACAGCTGCGCAATTGTCTATTGCAGTCCCCGACCTCCATGAGTCTACCACCCCTCAGCCTTCTCCGTTTCGCAATAACATTCACCTTTCCGACGACGCGCCTGCCTCGCTGTCCGATACCCCCTACCACCAAGATTTCCGACCGTGCACGCCCCTCACGAGTACAACCACTTCTCAAACAGCCGTCCTTGGCGTGCACCCCACTCTCTATCCACCTGTCACCAATCCCAAAGGCCGTCCGACTAAATACATTTGGGTCGTCCGCAAGTGGCTCAAAGGGTCTGACACCAGTATTTTGAATGGCATGATGGGCAAGCTCAGCGCCGCTTCACGCGAGGCAAGCATACTCGACGTACCCCATATCGAGGTCCGCTTTGAGTGGTGCAGGGAGCAGAAGAAGGGGACTGCTCGCAAACCACGTGCAGATAAGAACTCGAACTCTCGCGAACGGAGTCATAGTCCTGCCCGTCGTCGGGTACCGAGTAGCACACTGCCTCAGTCTGCACCTCAGACCCTCAGTCCAGACGCACACGACCACCGGAGTTCTGTTGCCTCCCACAATAGCTCTGGCTCAGATACCGCTGCTAGCTTGGCCAGCTGTGCGCATCGACAGGACGAGGACTCTGGCGAAGAGAGTGACCCTGAGGACTCGGAAACACCCTGGACCTGTGCAGTGACCGTACAACGTGTCGGACAACCATCCCAACACCGTCAGAACAGCGCCCGCGAGCCTGTCATTCGTCTCAAGGTCGCAACCCTTGCACCTACGCCACATCATCCCAAGGTTGTTGGCTTGCTCAAGATGCCTTTTCCTCTGCCGGATATCGAAGTCGAGCGCCTCGTGGTTCGACGTCGTCTTGTGACCACACAAGGTATCAGCAAGACCACAACACCCAATGCGGGCGAGTTTATCTTGACCGCAGAGGAGATCAAGGATACCATCTCATCTACTGCCCTCTGGCTGGTTGTCCGAGAAGCTTTTGGTGGCGTTGGTAGGGAACGGAAAAAGGGTAAATCCTGATCTTCGCCCACCAACTCCCTCTTTGAATATCCTTTTCAACGTCATTTATCCATTTTCGCAAGGTTGTCGCACCTTGCACGCGCAGGTTTCGTTTGCCACGTTTATTGTATTTATTGGGCCCTTCATATCCCGCTTTCGATGCTTCCACAGCTATTTCGCGCACGTTCACTTTCTCGCATCGTGGATTCCATAGTTGCTATTGACTTGCACTACTCATGCATCTGTACTCGTAGCCGACACATGCGCCTCCATGCACGTTCACGGTTTTCTTATTCGTTTATTTTTTCCTTTCGCATCTACACGCTTGATAAATTGCTAGGATCTACACGGCATGTATTAGAACGAAATGAATCCATAAACACGCTATCGTACCCCGACGTCCTTTCGAGCCCGCGTCGCATCTCCCGGTATCCATGCGACGATCGTAGGTGCGATAGAGCCTTATCTGACCGGAATACTGCTGCCTGCACTATTTATGTAAATCCAGCTTGCCATCCGCGGTTGCCCTTTTTGAAAAATACCTCGTCTGGTATACGTACACTGGGGAAATGCGATGTGAGCTCCAAAGAACATGTAAACGATCACACTTAGGTGCGGGGATATAGTCCTACCTATCAGCGGTCGAGACATAACTTCCATCATGCTGATGCCATTCACGGTTTCATAGCTGATTCGGGGCCGTCCTGATCGTTGAGATGAATGTCACCGTAGTCCAAGATAGCCGACGTACAGCACGCAGTGACGATGTGCACATCGGAGGTGATGAAAGCCAGACACTTGGAGATGCGTTTCATGTGCTGTGATCTCGGAATGCTATCCAACGGGTGTAAACCATGAGATTGGCGAAATTCTGACCACGTGGAATGTGTATCGCTCGCGCAGGCCAAACGAAGAACGAAGGAAGGGAAAATCTATCGTGAGGACCCGAAAGAAGAACGCGACGACTCCGGGGGGATCGAGAGCTGGAACTGCTGGATTACGATTCGTCTCCGCAGCGTGCGTATGCGCGCCTGTGGCCCCCATCTGCATGGGCGATCGAGTTCGCGATGCACCGCGCGACCTCGCCGGACGATACATACAGAACTGAAACATGATCTTCTTTCTCAGATGTTACAGGGTACGCTGCGTCCAACCAAGGTTACGCCGGACTTGCTTCAACTTGGAGGCGCACGCCACGTGAACCACGGACCAGGGCCGAGATCACCGGGTGATAGGTAGAAGCAGAAAGGGGTGCCAGACCAATAGCCGAGTCCGGCCGCGGAGGAGATCAGAGGACATCGCACGGTCGCCATGGCCTGGCGCTTCCCCATCTGGGTTGCTGGGGAGTCTCATGTAGACCCACGCACGCCTGCGCGGGCCGCGCTGCGCGCTCGAGGACGAGTGATGTTTCCAGGAACAGCCATCGCTTGACTTTTTTCGAGTGGTTCAGCTTGGTCATCGCCCCGGTCGTGCAGGACAACCGTCGACGATTGCACCGGTCTGCTAGGACACCGATCCCACTATAGTCGCATATACCGGGCGGGGCGGATGCACTGAGGCTGTCGGTTGCGGGATAGCCACAGGGTGACAAACCTACATGCATGTGCTTGGTCTTGGTGCCTCGAGGGGCAGTGTGGGGCTGGAAGGACACTGCCCAAAAGTTGATTAAGTGAGGGGTAGACATGGAAAGGTAGCTCTTGCCCTGGAGCGTGATGGCCGAGAAGGGAACGTGTTGGTGGGATCGATAACGGATTATAGCACAGCGCTGTACGGCACCAGTGGGAGTGTGTGCGGCGTCAACATTGCGGTGGGCGTTATGAACGCCGGCTTCGATTTGTTAATCAGAACATGTGCAACGCGGCGTCACGGCGCAATTGAGAGATTTGTGCGATGTTAGTGTGTTAGATCTGGATGGAAAATCAAAACACTCTGTCGTGCTCGGCGGAGAGAAGCGTAGTAGGCGATTTGTTCGAGCCAGTCGATGGGAAAACGAGACAAAAGGCGCACTCGAACGCCACTTTTCGGGGGTACCGGTGAACGTTTGAGGTCAAGAGCATGATGAGCTCACCACAGCACGAGATTTGCGCCTTCGATGCGCCCCACAGGACGGGATCATACTTGGATCATTGCCAATCTACCCTAATATGGCCCGAGGAAGAAAGAATGGATGTTGGACGGGGCGAACACGCAGGCTTCCTTCTGTCAAGAGGAAGCAACTAAGCGCGCCGTCTTTCATTCCTCTGGCGTTGGTGCGCGGAACTGAGTGGAATTTAACGTACTGGGGCTACCCGCCGCGACTTTTGAATGCATCGATCTGCCGGGAATCTACGAGACGCCTTAAAAGCATTGGCATGAGAAGCAGAAGTCACCAAAGTTTTTCCTCGATGGAAGTGACGCGAAATAACTGACGTGATGGTAGATTGCGGTTGAGCAGTCATATGTACTTGTTTGAGTTCCCGTGAGAACACTGCCGTTAGTACTGCATCGCTGAACAGGTTGAAACAAACCAAACGCACAGACTAGTCTTGAACTTGTCGTCGTAAGCAAGCTCTAGCAGTCACTCATCAGAGTTGTCCACGTATTCGCCACCGCCGCCGTCTGGACGGACCACGACGTGGCGATTGTCACTCGCTTTTCCGAACTGCCAGTGTTTGATACCACTAGGTCCGCTCAGCGCGCACACGCCGTTCAATCGTTGTCAGCACGTCCACGCTACTTGAACGAGTGCGAGTTTAAACCAAAGGATTTACAACGAGTTCGCCGTGGGTCAAACACCGCGGCCGGCATACCGTACGTGTCGGCATATGTTCTGCTACGTGTGTAATTAATCCTTGTGCGTCCCGGTGTGTTTATCCCGCGAGTGAACAGGTAGAGATCGTGACTCGGTAATCCCATCGGTTCGTTCTCAAACTTTGATTGCCCCTTGTGATTTGAACTCAATATACTGTTACAGATACCGTGATCCCTCTGATTCGGTGGCCCATCATTGGGGGGGCACAGTACATGCCTCGGATGCGACCTAGGCCAACACCTTTCCGTTCTCGATGGAACCAGATCGACCGCACTCGCCCGCAATGAAATATCTCTGATGGCGGCGCGGCGCAGCCAAGATCAGTGTCTTCTCCTTCCTAAATCTAGCATTTGACTTTTTCTATACTAGTCCATTTCTGAAATAACGCTGCCGAGGTACTCTTTAAGCTGCGTTTCGTTAGGCTGTACAGACTCTTCCCAGGGAATACGTATTTCGCCAAGTTTACGACGTTTCGTCCGCTAGCGATGGACTACCCCTCTTCCGCCAGTATAAATTGCGCCCCCCAGATGATGACGATTCATCAACGCCCCCCTCCGTTCCTCCCTATTTCGCTCGACTGACACTGTACTGCCCCTTCGCTCTCGCCAAGCGCAGTCTCCATACCGTTCTCCTAATGTCTCAAGTGCGTCCTTTCTCTCTTCGAGGCTGCCCACCGGCTAATGATCCTCCAGGCAATGTACTCCCAATACAACCTCCCACCTCAAACCGATGATATGCCGAGAACACCCCGAAGGACTCCAATGGCGTGCCAGTTCTGCCGAGGTATGCCTGCACCCGACCCTGCTCTTGGCTCGAACTCAATGACCTCATTGCGACCTCGTCTCCGTCCAGGCCGGAAGCTCAAGTGCGATGGAAGTCGGCCAAGTTGCAGTAATTGCCATCGTCGCGGTTTTCCGTGTGCATACGTGCCAGTGTACGTCATCATTCTGGGAAAACCCGCAACCCATCGACGCGCCTCGCTCACACCTCGCCAGATCCGCTGAGCAGCAAAAATAGCACGGATTATCCACACTCTTTGTTCTTGTAGTATCTCTTCGCTTCCGCTCGCGCCCAGGCCAATGGATCCGATGGAACCGCTTCATTTGCCTTTTTGGGTTAGCGTGATGAAGTCTTTGAGTCGGGCTAGACACCGCGGGTGGACTTCATAGTAGATATACTACATCGCATAATTTCATTGCATGATAATTGTAATAATTTGGACCCAGACCTTCGCGCGATAAAGTTATCCACCAATTGCTTCGCCCGCCAAGCGCTCGTGGCTCGCCTGCAAGTGGCATCCACGATCACCTCGGAAAATATTTTAAATACGCTTCGGCTTAATAAATGTTTACCACTTATCGAGATTTCCATACCATGCAATCTAGGCGAAAAGGCGCTTGAGCCCGATGCACCCAAAACTTTGCACCAAAGTGAATGGAGAACTGCTGGGGCAACTAGAACCATGTGGGATTACGACCCCGAGCAACGCCTCTGCGTGCTTCATTCCCACAGTACAATTCTAATCGGGAGTCGAACTTCGTTATCGCCACATAGCTCACAAAAGATAGAGGCTATGCAAGAACCGAAAACGGTCGTAGCCTCGTGGCCAGGAAGGGAAGAGGGTATGGTAGGAGCCGGTAGGTATGCACACCATGTCACCTATTGATTAGGGTATGTCAGGTCAGTGATCCAGGATAGCCACAGAGTCCGTTGGGGCTCGGCAAGTGCGCCACGGACCTCGGCCGCAACCCCTTCTTTCACACGTTCATGTCGTCATTTATGATGCACCGAGGGTACCCCCAATACCGCCAACTCGAAATGCAGAGAAAGACGGATCGAGCGAGTCAACGAAATGGAAGTAAGGTGACGACGGATCTTGTGTTTTAGTTCAACCTCGTATTCGTCGCGTAGCGCATTACCGCGGATGGAGTGGAAACGAGGTGTGCTCACGAGCGTTCCGCGACGCTGCCTTCGGGTCTTCGGCGCAAAGTGGAGAGGTGGTGAGTCATTGGGTATTTCGTCTTCGCAAAAGTGAGTTTACATATCACCTCATCGATATTCACAGCCTCTGTGACGACTATTTGGGATTCGCACACGCTGTTGCTGCGCACGATCAAACTTGTAATTGCGACTTGGTGCGCTGACTATGTCGAAATGTCAACGAGGGTACATGAGGCAGGAGGATTTCTAGACCTTCAGGTCACAGATGATGGGAATGAAGAGAGATCAAAACTGACCTCGAAGATTGAACGGCGTCGCGCACTGCTGTTTGATAAGGGGTCCGCCGCGATAAGGTCGGATCAATCTGAAAAACGGGTGATAATAGTTATCTCCTTCCGGAGCGATGTTGGATGAAATGAACGCGCTCTCAAATGAATGAATGAGTGCAGTGGCGATGGTGAAGTCAACCGTTGCAATGGTTCATTGAATTTTGCGGTATGGTTGTCAAGCACGAAATATACTAGCTAGATCCAAGACAGTGGTTCAGATCTGTTAATTTGAACGCGAGTCAACTTTGTTTTCTATACCGTTCTTCGGGGAGAAACTCACCTGCGTATGGAACGGATCATTCCAGGATAAGAATAGCCGCTGGCGAAGCTGTGCGGGCTTGTCTCAGATACGCGTGAATATTCTCAAACTTATCAAAAACTCAACTTTGTTCGTAAGTGCAAGTGAGCAGTTGGCTCGATGCCCGGAAACTCATGAACAGTCACAGTGCAAACCTCCGCGTCGTGGGATCAAGTCTAATCATTCATTTCTTGCCGAGAGATCTCAGTTTTCGCTTATCGTCACTGTGCTGTTACTCCCGTCGGTACAACATAGCCAATTAATCCTCGAGGATTAATAGCATGGAACGTAGAATCGTTCTCTCCAACGATTTCCTCGTAATCGCCGCCCCCGCAGCCGCGTATTACATCCCGGACTTCATCACCGTCGAAGAAGAGGAGTACCTTCTCCGCAAGGCAAGTCCATGACAAAATCAATATACGTGATAATGCGAGAAAGTCGCGTAATATCACGCGGACACCATCAGCGCGCTGATGCCTAAGTGGTTAGATTGACGAATCGCCCAAGTTCAACTGGAAAAGCCTTGGGAACCGCAGGTTGGTAAAGAATCGTCGTGTGTTTGCTCTCTTTGACGCGTTCTTCGTCACTGACATTTATTTCCGTTGTTTTCTAGACTGCAGCTGTGGGGTGAGTCACACGTTTTCCATGTTATGGTTTGGGAGTTGACTTTGCGCCATATCATTTTGGACAGGAGGTGAAATTCAAAAGAATGTTCTCTTTAGCAAAGAGATGCCACCCTTCTTGACTTCATAGTGAGCTTATTTGGAGGGCGTTGTCTGTTAGCTAATTGAGGTCTAGCCCTAACGTCATAGGCCGTCTGAGGGAGACTCGAGCGTTTGAATTTTCCCCACACAAAGAACCTAATCATATTATTCTCAATGAGGTTAGTATTAGTATGCACTCGCTTGGTATGCGGTGCATTGACGAGTTCGCAGTATCTTCCCGGGCAAGGAATAATGGTGGGAGAATATCGCGATTTTATCGGCTTGTCTACATTGATTTGATCACAGCCGCATGAAGACGGGCCTCTGTACTCTCCCGTGGTCGGGACCCTGTCGCTGGGTTCGCATACCATCTTCCATTATTACGCCTATAATCTGGAGGGCGATCGGACGCCTTACGAGGGTGCTCACGCGAACTCGGGAAGAGCCATTTATCCGAAGCCGGTCCTCTCTGTATTCCTCGAACCCCGGAGCGTCATCATTACGACTGGTGACCTGTATTCCTCGCACCTGCATGGAATAGACGAGGTGACGCACGACGTTTTCTTGGGCGACGGAAAACTACTGCGTCGTTCCGGGGATGAGGTCGTACTGTCAAACTGGCAGACAATCCAAGCATCGAACGTGAGAGACGTGCTGGATCGTGGGGGAACGCTAAACAGGCAGAAAAGACTCAGTCTAACATGCAGGGACGTGGAAAAGGTGGCGAGTCCCATTCAGCGAATGCGCCACATTAGATGATCTGATGGGCTTGTTGGATGATGGATTGTACAACACGGATAAGGTGTGTCCTTCGGATCTCCGGCACACATTGTAGACAAGTCAATACTTGAAACACTGGTTTATCGATAGATATATGGCTCGGACTGTGTAATCGGCTGACATCATTGCGGGTCGCCCACGGCAACTTTTTCTCCACCCGAGGCGCAACGTACCGGTGACGAGCAACACAAGTCCTCGGAAACCCCCCGCCTGGGTACCCACTAAGGAGTGCTCTCACTCAGCGTCATGATTTCGGCACTGATCCAGCCACAAGAAGCTTCTGCAAAGAAGTGGCTACGCTGTGGTCACGATGGCCCTGTTTCATCCGTGCCCCCAAGATCGGCCAGAAGATGCAGACTGGCGACCGAATGGAGTACATTTCAGACGACTGATACCCCCGGAACGCATACTACTGAAGCATCGCCTTTGACGAATGCTTGCGAGGTGCCTAACAGTTCCGAGTCTTGCTGAGCTATATCAACGGGCATATTTCAGCTCATGTACATGCGGTGCTATCACCGAATGTAGTGTGATAACATTGAACAGGTGTCACTTACCGATGAGATCACCACCTAGCGATAACCAGTGCAGGCGTTGAAGGTCCATTGGGAATTGAGGAGGACTGAATAGGGAAGCCTGCGCGGCTCTACCCAGTGCTCTCAGGGCTTATTTCAACGCGCCACAAAGTGTTTTCTGAGTCACCCATTTCGGTTACTTTTTTTTAGTTGTCTGGATACGGTTAGCAGGGCAGCCAAATTTACTTCGAGTACATAAATTACGACCTCCGTCGGGACGTGTGCATCAGGCCATAATCCATTTCGGTATTTCAACCAAAAGTTCACACGGGGCGTGGTTGCAACAGTTGCACTTTGTCTCCGTCGTTGTTCGACATGTCCCCGCCAAAATCTGAAAATGAAGTGCTCAACCCGCGCACAACCACCTACGAGTTCATGGGCCCACCTGGCGCCTTCTTCATCTCTGTTGGTGTACCCATGATGACCTACCTCCTTTACTTTGGTTGCTCCGAATCTGCTGGTGCCTGTCCACCCTCCCATGTCCTTTCTCCCTCGCGTTTGGCTGCGCATCTCCAGGAATCCCTTACCAGCAAGCAGTGGTGGGCCAGTCTCTGGGACACAGAAGCCACGTTGATTTACTTGGCTTGGTATGCTTTCTGCGTCGTCGCGTGGGCTGTCTTGCCGGGTGATTGGGTAGAAGGTGTCACAATGAGAAACGGGCAGAAGAAAGAGTACAAGATTAATGGTACCACTTTCCGCATTAACCGCGCATTATCGACTCACTCTGTCGTACAGCGTTCTCAACCTTTCTCCTCGCTTTAGGCATCACCACTGGCTACATCATGCGTTATGGTCCTGAGTCGTTCACTTTTCTCTATGACAGATGGGTCGGTTTCCTTACCGCTTCCCTCATCATGTCAATCGTGCAGGGAGTAGCAGTGTATGTTGCCTCTTTCAGAGAAGGCGCGCTGCTGGCCCTTGGTGGCAATTCCGGAAACCCAATCTATGATGTCCGTTTCGTGTTCCCTCCATCTCTGCATCTCTTGCGTCTGACGTTCGTGTTCCTCCAGTTCTACATCGGTCGCGAACTGAACCCATCAATTGGCTCGTTTGACATCAAGTCCTTCAACGAGCTCCGCCCTGGGCTCATCCTCTGGGTTCTCATCGACATTAGTATGGCCTGTGCACAGGCCGCGAGGCGTGGCGGTTGGGGAAATGTCACTTGGAGTATGTGGCTCGTCCTTGCCTTCCAGGGTTTCTATGTCGCAGATGGGTTGTACAATGAGGTGAGTATGACCTCGAGCTTCTCCTTACATTGTGGTGCTAACAAACCTGCAGCCGGCCATTCTCACGACCATGGACATCACGACCGATGGATTTGGATTCATGCTCTCTGTCGGCGATCTCACTTGGGTTCCCTTTGTGTACTCGCTCCAGGCACGCTACCTTGTCTTCAAACCTGTAGAACTCGATGTTGCAACCACCGTCGGCATCTTGGCTGTCAACGCCCTGGGTTATTGGATCTTCAGAGATGCGAACGGGGAGAAGAATGACTTCAGAAATGGCAAGAACCCCAAAAGTCAGTAATCAAATTTCGTCAGTCTCGGTAATTGACAGTGAGCGAAATAGACTTGACATATATGACGACCGAGAGGGGATCCAAGTTGCTCACATCGGGCTGGTGGGGCCGATCGCGTCACCCAAATTACTTGTACGTTGTCAGACAACTTTGGAAATGGTGTTATTAACGCCGTGTTCGTTTCGTACTTCATAGCGGCGACCTGCTCATGGCGCTTGCATGGTCCCTCCCGACGGGATTCGAAACTCCTATCACGTATTTCTACGTCACTTACTTTGCCGTACTTCTCATTCACAGGCAGAGGAGGGATGACGAGAATTGTGAAAAGAAGTGCGTACCATGCTTTTTTTGTCCTGCTTATTCTCTGAAGTGGCTCTACTGGTACTCGTTTCAGGTATGGTAAAGACTGGGAAAAGTACAAACAACTCGTCCCTTACCGTATTATTCCATACGTGTATTAAGTTCATACCGTTCACTTGAACGCGGTTTACTTCTCACGCCGATTGAAAGAAGCTAGCAATGATACGACGAATTAAAGCAAGACCTGCCGTCAGGTTCAACGCCCAGATGCTTTTAGGATTCATGGGAAAGCCATGAAACCATTCCTAACCATTCCCGTGTAAAGTGAACTTTAGCTTCTTTCGTCAAGACGCTTACTGGGGTGTCTGGCCGTTTGCTCAATACATGTAAGCGGAATATCCCAGGTTCTGTATGTGTTGTAGCTATTAGCTTTAGTCAAGCCGCCATGCCATAGCGGTACTTCGCATGGGACCAAGTCACCGTTGAGAACTTCTGACGGTCCCAGAAGGATTGACGTATTGCTCCTTCTCAACTTACCTGAGATTTGCCGGCTGGTCCATCCATGTTGTCTTGCGAGGTCGCTACAACAATGAGACACACGCTCTCTCGCGCAGAGGCTTCGAATGGGTCTCATGACCGCCATAAGAAGGTTTGCGGTCGAAAATTTGAACGGCAGCTAAGGTTGTGACGTGTCACTCACTATCAACTTACAAAAAATGTATCCTAAATGAATCTGGGAAGGTCATTCTGTTGACACCGATTCTCGCTTTCCCCTTCCAGTAACATCATGTCCAACGCCAAGATCTGGTTTGGTACGCTTATGTACCTCCACCGTTTGCGTAGTGAACCGCTCATTGTATACTACAGTCACTGGTGCCTCGTCCGGTTTTGGTCGCGCCGTGACCGAGTATCAGCTCAGGATCGGGAACAAAGTTATTGCCACGCTTCGCAAACCCGAGGCCCTCTCTGACCTCGCAGCACGCTACTCACCCACCCAACTCCTTGTCGTCAAATTGGACGTGACTAACCAGGCCGATGTCAGCGCCGCCTTCGCAAAAGCCGAAGAAATGTTTGGCAGAATTGATGTCGTGTTCAACAATGCAGGCATCACCGTCACGGGTGAAGTCGAATCGCTGGACGAGGCAAACGCTCGGAACATGCTTGAAGTCAACTTTTGGGGTGCGGCTCGCGTGACGAAAGAAACTGTCCGATTTTTTCGGGAGGTCAACAAACCCGTAGGGGGTAGGCTCTTGCAGGTCTCCTCCAGGCTTGGCCTCGTCGGGTCCGCAGCTTGTGGGTTTTACTCCGCTTCGTATGTATCGTCTTATACTAAGTCTAATCTAACCCTGACGTACGGCAATAGGAAGTTTGGTAAGCAGCTAGCGGTCGATCGTCGTTGAAAGTGACGAAGCTCATCCAGATTGTTCTAGCGTTGGAAGGTCTCACAGAGTGCCTTGTAGCCGAACTAGATCCAGCATGGAACATCAAGGTCGGTTGATTCCCGCTTTCCCACATTCATGTAACGCTCTAGCCTTTTTATTTATGCAAGGTCACGATCCTTGAACCTGGTCCATACCGGACTGAGATGCCGCAGAGCAACTACCGCGATGTACCTCCACACCCTGCGTATGCAGACTCGGCTCTACACACGTCGTTGATTCGCAAGGACCTTCTCTCAAAAGAACTGTGGAATGGCGATGTCGCGAAAGCCGTTGTCGTGATCGACAGGGTCTCTCAATTCGAGGAGGCGCCGATACGATTTCCCTTGCACAAGAAGGTGCTGGAGGACATGAGGGGCAAGGCAAAGAGTCTATTAGGGTTGGCGGATAAATATGAAGGTTGGACTAGCGATCTCTATCACGATGGTTGAAGGACGATCACTCGGGTCTTTGGAGTTATGCTTAATCTCTGATACATTATTTTGGGAGACTTTCTGGTATCTCTCGGTCTATCGGTGTTCTGGCTTTTATCGCACTGAAGGGAGGATATTGGGTTCGAAGATGCTTGCCAAGGTCCTCTCCAGAAAACAAAGCATCTCTTACTCTGAGGCCTGGCAATCTCAAGAGTTGATGGCGACCAGGACTTCAGGCCTCAGGCCTTAGGGATGGATCATTTTGTGTCCGTCGTGAGTCAGACATCGGCCGACACTGGGTCATCGGCTACAATACTACTTGCCGCTTTCTTCCAAATCAAGTCTTTCAGGTACGAATCCGAGTCTCCAGGGAACATGGGCTCATGAATTGCGATGCCAGCGAATCCTCGATCCTAACGGGGTTCAAAGAATTAGGTTCCAGCAAGTCCTCAGTCAGCAGCTCACAGCGACGTGATGTGGCGTTGATATGCTTCCTCTTGCTAACCCAGGTTTCAGTTGGGGTCCAAGTCTGTTATAAAAGGACCCTGTGGAAATCCTATGCACCAGTTATCGCTCGTATAATTGCTCTTTGCTCTTCAAGTAACATTGTAACACTACGATGTCCAATATCAAGATCTGGTTAAGTGCGTTGATAGTATCCCTGCCATTCATGTTGTTAATCACTCATTGTATGTTGCAGTTACTGGGGCCTCATCCGGTTTTGGTCGCGCCATGACCGAGTACCAGCTCGAACTTGGAAACAAGGTTGTCGCTGCGCTTCGCAAACCGGAGGCCCTCTCCGACCTCACGGCACGCTATCCCCCTACCCAGCTCCTCGTTGTCAAAGTGGATGTGACCAACAGCACCGACGTCGCCGCCGCCTTTACAAAGGCCGAAGACGTCTTTGGCAGAATCGACGTCGTGTTCAATAATGCGGGTGTCCACCTCACAGGTGAAGTCGAGTCTGTAGACGAGGCGGACGCTTGAAACACGTTTGAGGTCAACTTTTGGGGTGCGGCTCGCGTGACGAAAGAAGCTGTCCGATTCTTTCGAGAAGTCAATAAGCCTCTAGGGGGTACCCTGTTGCAGGTGTCCTCAAAAGTAGGCCTTGTGGGGTCTGCGGCCTTGGGATTCTACAGTGCTTCATACGTATGATCCTACTTTGGTTCTGACATCATGGTAATGTCTGTGATAGAAAGTTTGGTAAGCCCGGAGTCGCCGATTGTCCTTGAGTGTGGGACTCATTGAAGCTGTGCTAGCATTGGAAGGTCTCACAGAAAGTCTTGCAGGTGACCTGAACCCAGCGTGGAACATCAAGGTTGCTTGGCGTCCACATTCACTTTGGTTACATTCTAACCTGGTTCATCTCAAGGTCACGATCCTCGAACCTGGCCCGTATCGCACGGAGATGTCACGGGGAAACTATCGGGCTGTGCCCCCGCACCCCGCATATGCAGATCCGGCTCTTCCGGCGTCGCAAGTTCGTGGGTTTCTTGAAACTCCGGAGCTGTTCGATGGCGATGTCACGAAAGCTGTAATCCTGATTGACAAGATTTCACAACTCGAGGACTTGCCGATACGGTTTCCGTTACACAAGGTACTCGTGGCAGATCTGAGGGATAAGGCAAAGAGCCTATCAGAGGTGGCGGATAAATATGAGAGTTGGACCGACGACCTTTACCATGATAGTTGAATGATACACACTCGGGCCTTCTGATTTGTGGTCGTGCCAAATGTACGATGTTGGTGCTTTAAATGATCTTCCCATAATTTCTCTGTTCAGCCGACTTGACTGTCGAGGCTCTCTTCCTTTCTCGTTGTCCGTATCGATCGTGCGCTCCGAGTCACTCGAATTGAGGATCGGATCGGAGTGGGAAGCACTGCGAACAAAAGAAGCTTTTGGGCCGACAAGCGTCGTGGCATCGCCCCGAGACAAATCAACGTCACCGACACTTGTTGGGGTGGATAATCAAAGTTGGAGTTTCTTGCACGGACCATCTTCTCGACTTTTCTCACTAAGACTTAGAGTGTGATGCATCATGTATCAAAGTTCAACTCATAACCCAGGCGACGACAATAACTATCACGCTCGGATGCAGTGGTGGCTCGCTTGTCGTCTGTTTGCTTACAGTGCTTTGCTTATGTAGCGGCGACTACTATAAAGCTGTAGCAATCGGCCGATACACCAACAAGCAGAACAATGTACGCAAAAACTCTTACACAAGGCGAGATCAAATGAGTCACTGACTAACAGCTGACTGAGTCTCGCTAGGTCTCGCCACTCAACTTGCGCCAGCCATATACTGAGATGGTTTCCAAGCCTATTATAAAAACGTCTCGTGGAGACCTCGAGCGTTAATCACCTCCATTACAAGTGCTTTCTCGTCCCATCAACGTCGTCATGTCCAACGCCAAGATTTGGTTCAGTGCGTTTATACTATCCCTGCCGTCTGTTGAGTGAATCACTCATTGTATACTTCAGTCAGCGGAGCCTCGTCCGGTTTTGGTCGCGCCATGACCGAGTATCAGCTTAAGATCGGAAACAAAGTCGTTGCTGCGCTTCGCAAACCGGAGGCCCTCTCCGACCTCACAACATCCTATCCCTCCTCCCAATTCCTCGCTGTCAAAATGGACGTGACCAACAAGGCCGATGTCACCACTGCCTTTGCCAAGGCTGAAGAAGTCTTTGGCAGAATTGATGTTGTGTTCAACAATGCGGGTATCATGGTTACGGGTGAAGTCGAGTCTGTAGACGAGGCAGAGGCCCGGGAGCTATTCGAAGTCAACTTCTGGGGTGCGGCTCGCGTGACGAAAGAGGCCGTGCGATTCTTCCGGGAGGTCAACAAACCCATCGGGGGCACGCTGTTACAAGTCTCCTCCAGCTCCGGCCTTGGGGGGTCCGCACTCATGGGATTCTATAGTGCTTCGTACGTATGATCCTACTCTAGCTCTGGAATAAGGCTGATGTTTGTATGTAATAGAAAGTTTGGTGAGCCGGCAACAGCGGTTGGTCTTGACTGTGAAACTCATTTAATTGGGTCTAGCGTTGGAAGGTCTCACAGAAAGTCTTGCAGGCGACCTCAACCCAGCATGGAACATAAAGGTTATTTGGCATCAGCACTCGCTTTGGTCACTGTCTAACTTGCTCTTTTTCTAAGGTCACGGCCCTGGAGCCTGGCCCATTTCGCACTGAGTTGTCGCAGAGCAACTACCGAGCTGTACCTCCGCACCCTGCATATGCAGACCCGGCTCTTCATACATCGCAGGTTCGCAAGCGCCTTGTCTCTACAGACAGATTTGATGGCGATGTCTCGAAAGCCGTCGTCGTAATCGATAAAATCTCTCAACTCAATGACCTGCCAATACGGTTTCCTTTGCACAAGCGAGTCGTGGCAAGCATGAGGGATAAGGCCAAGGGTTTCTCTGAGGTGGCTGACAGATATGAAAGTTGGACTGCTGATCTCTACCATGACACTTAATTGAAGGATCAATGCTCGGGCTGTTGGGGGGGCGTTGGGGGGTGATTGTTGAATTCATTTAGTTCGATCATTGCAAGTACAAGTATATGATTTAGCAGCGTAATTTTTGATGATCTTCCCATTCAATGGTTTATTGACGCAGCGGGGGGCAGATTCGTCATAGCACTGGCAAGAGGTCGGAGTGGACCTTATGTCCGGATAGGGTAGTGTACACTACTACAATTTTTGTCTACATTTTTGTACATTCTGTACCCAACCCCTAGAATGCTTTGCCGAGTCGGAGTTTAAGATTGGGCAACCCATTGAGCAATCCACTGATGAATCTGTCCGGCTTGGAAACCATCTCAGTATATGGCTGACGCAAGTTGAGCGGCAAGACCTAGTGAGACTCAGTCAGCAGTTAGTCAGTGACCCATTTGATCTCGCTTTGTGTAAGAGTTTTTGCGTACAGTGCTCTGCTTATTGGTGTATCGGCCGATTGTTACAGCTTTATCGGCAGATTCATCATAGCAAGGGGATAGGTCGACCAATTTTAAACTCAGACTCGGCAAAGCGGCACACCCGAGCCATGTGATCATAGGGTTGGGTACAGAATGCACAAAAATGTAGGTAAAAATTGTAGTAAGGGTACGCTACCCTGTCCGGACAAATGGTCCACTCCGACCCCGACCCCTTGCCAGCTCGGCTCGCGTCAGCCCCTTACTATGACGATTGCTATGACGAATCTGCCCCAAGCCTGTTATAAAAACGTCTCGTGGAGACTTCGAGCGTTAATCACCTCCACTACAAGTGCTTTCCCGTTCCATCAACACCATCATGTCCAACGCCAAGATTTGGTTCAGTGCGTTTATACTAATCCTGCCGCGTCTGCTGAGTGAATCACTCATTATATACTTCAGTTACCGGAGCCTCGTCCGGTTTTGGTCGTGCCATGACCGAGTATCAGCTTAAGATTGGAAACAAAGTCGTTGCTGCGCTTCGCAAACCGGAGGCCCTCTCCGACCTCACAACATCCTATCCCTCCTCCCAGCTCCTCGCTGTCAAAGTGGATGTGACCAACAGTACCGACGTCACCACTGCCTTTGCCAAGGCCGAAGAAGTCTTTGGGAGAATTGATGTTGTGTTCAACAATGCAGGCATCATGATTGTGGGTGAAGTCGAGTCTGTAGACGAGGCAGAGGCCCGGGAGATATTCGAAGTCAACTTCTGGGGTGCGGCTCGCGTGACGAAAGAGGCCGTGCGATTCTTCCGGGAGGTCAACAAACCCATCGGGGGCACGCTGTTGCAAGTTTCCTCTGGACTCGGCCTTAAGGGGTCCGCAGTTATGGGATTCTACAGTGCTTCGTGCGTATGATCCTACTCTAGCTCTGGAATAAGGCTGATGTTTGTACGTAATAGAAAGTTTGGTGAGCCAGCAGCAGCGGTTGTCCTTGACTGTGAAATTGATTTAATTGGGTCTAGCGTTAGAAGGTCTCACAGAAAGTCTTGCAGGCGACCTTGATCCAGCATGGAACATAAAGGTTGCTTGGCATCACCATTCGCTTTGGTCACCGTCTAACTTTCTCTTTTTCTAAGGTCACGGCCCTGGAGCCTGGCCCATTTCGCACTAATCTGTCGCAAAGCAGAGCTGCACCGCCGCACCCTGCATATGCAGACCCGGCTCTCCACGCATCGCAGGTTCGCAAGCACCTTGTCTCAACAGACTTGTTTAATGGCGACGTCTCGAAAGCCGCCGTCGTAATCGATAAAATCTCACAACTCAATGACCTGCCAATACGGTTTCCTTTACACAAGGAAATCGTGGCACGCTTGAGGGATAAGGCCAAGGGTTTCTCTGAGGTGGCTGACAGATATGAAAGCTGGAGTGATGATCTCTACCATGACACTTAATTGAAGGATCAATGCTCGGGCCATTTGGGGATGATTGTCGAGTTCATTTGGTTTGGTCATCGGAAGTACAAGTGTATGATCTAGCAGCGTAATTTTTGATGATCTTCCCATTTACTAAATCAGATGTCCTACAAACGAATCGCGTGTCACTCTGACACTAATCCGATGGCGCAAAGCTTCAATATAAGTTTTGTGCGAGCAACAAAAAGCCTACATAGGTTGTGCCCCAAGCCTCGTTCATGGCAATACGAACAATTCTTGAGCCATGCCTTTACTAAGGGAATGCAAAATCCTATTACAAACATGTACGAACACGAGGGGGTTGTTGGATTGGGCAAGCGTGAGCGCAGCAACTTGCACCGTCACGGTAACTTTTCGTAGATTGTTTCTTTATGTTTCATTGATACTTTTCACTTACGTCTCGTTGTTTTATTCTTTGTCGTCTTTGTTCGTACGTTAGCAACAATATCCGTTTAATTTCCTATATAGACATGCTTTCTCGATCCTGCTACCTCAGTCCGTTTGCCCTACGCACGACGACTGAGGTGAGCAACTTCATTTCGTATATTTTACCTACTCGAATTGACATGTAACTTAGTCCGCTGTCTCTCGATAGCTGTCGTGCTACCTGCCTTTACAGATCTCATAGGGGTCGTTCCTAGAATCGTACTAGTTTTACATCAAGGGTCCAATCGTGCCCTGCGATACTGAGAACAAGCGGAAAGAGAGAGAAGATAAAGTTTCTATGGGGTTGAACCCCATACTGAGGTAGAGTTGCCTCGAGAACCTCTGTGAACTTGAAGCGAGGTGACTTCCAGGATGCGGTTAGCAACAGCCGAGAGTTCAGGATGCTCGCTCACTTTAGAAGTCTTCTTTAGTCAGTGGCCATCCTTCGAGAACTCTGCCCATGTGTGTCATCCCGATGCCCATGCCCCGCCTGATGGCGAGCAACAACATCGCAAGCGGCAGTGGTGTACCAGTCAGCCTGTCTTTGATCTTTGCGTTGATCGAATGGGGGTTGCTAAGCCAGTTGTACTCCAATACTTTGCCCGTTTTTCCTCGTAGACCTTTTGTATGTATGCCAAGGAGTTCGTATAGTTCGACATAAGAATCGTGGTCCTTCAGGTACAACTGTCCAGCAAACACATTCAGCTGGTCGATCAGCTTTCGAGGGATCCTGTTGGGGGGAGGAGAGGGGATGGAATACAGTCCAAGACCATCGTATGGCTTCATGCGCTTGGTTGTGCGGGGTATGTATAAATGGAGGTGAACATGTTTGCTGGTCCTAATCTCCGGCATCAACCGATTGGCTTCAAAGGGGCTCAGGAGGATGAGTGCGTCATTGTTATCCATTTTACCCGAGAGAACCCACTGGACAGGGCGCAGATAATCGTTCATGTGCCCTTGAACTGACTCGCTTTCCTCGATCGTCTTGCAGAAGTCCGCTGTTGCTAATATATATGGGCTCCAAGCGTCCTTTGCACTAGTCGCAAAGACGTGACGAAAGGCCGCAGTGTGAGACGATGGGGAAACGACACCTGTCCTCACGAGCTGAACGACTTCGGGATGAAGGAAGTGCTCTGCTGGCGATGCATCTGGAGACTGTTCTACTTCGCGCTCGCGTTCGATTTCACGAGATACCTCTCTTTCTCGTTCTTCATCCATCCGATCAGCAGACAGTGATAAGACCCCGAGGCTAGCACAATGGTCACGAATTCGTTGAGGAAGATCGGTTAGGGAATTGCCTTGAGAGTGGCCTGGCATGTACATTTCCATCAGAGACATGAGTTCTGGCTGGACCCAGGCATCCGCTAATTGCTTGGCCGTGGATGAGTTCTGACAAAAGCTGGACCAGGCGTCGTATCGGGATTGGTGATTGATTCCTTGTTGTGCCCAGTATGGGGCATGTTGCTGGATGTCACTCCATGTTTCGTGGATCGCCCAGCGCAAGATGTCTGCCGTAGCAATGTCCTGATTCTTTTTCCCAGTCAGAGTGCAAATACTCTGAACAACTTCATCTGGTGAAAAAAACATAACGCTGTGTCCGTGGCCAAGTTTACGCATTCGCATACAACCTAATAGCCATCAGTGATCAGACCATTGGCCAACATATTCAGTTGGAACATACCTTGGACCAAGCGATCCTTTGTGACTTTGGGTCCCAGTGTGACGGCGGCTCGGAAGTGCGGAGGGAATTTGAGGTCGGTACCCCTCGTGTGAGCATCGTCCAAATATGCGACGCATCGGTGTAGCTGCTGAGCAAGCGGTGACGATGACAACGGTTGCGAGATGCCATCTATTGCGAGCACCGTCAACTCGTTGCTTTCACTGAAATATATAGCTCCAGCAATTTCAGTGGCTGGAGTGCGATCTAGCCATGCCCTAGCCACCTGGAAGTTTGAGAGATCGAGTATCTGTGCACCAATGTCTAGCAACACATGGATTGGAGGATCCTGGTCGACTATCATGCTGAGCAGTTTGAGCGTGGACCATCGCACCCCATTCTCATCAGATGTCACCATGTGCGATGAGTTTTCAGGCTGGAGAAGATAAGCCAGAACCCTTGCATTAGTTCCCGTCTGCTGGAGATGATCTGGATCATGTTGGCGAATGGAAGTGGGTAAAAGATAGTGTCCATCATTGGTCCCCGAAAGTCCTGATATTTCGAAGATTCATCTGTATGCCTGACAAAACTTGAAACGCCACCTACCAGTGACTGGACAATCCTTCTCCTCTGCGATATCCCAGTATGAACCCAGGATTTTCTGAGGAAACTCTTCCGCATGGTTCGGGAACACAATCTTTGAAAGATAAAGGTCTATCGCCCTTTTATTTCGAGCGAAGAGAGGGTAAAAGTATCTTTTCCATTGCTCGAACGAACTGATGTTGACGCTGCTCAGTTTCTGAAGCACATCTGGCACTGATGCGGTATCGTAGCCTTCAAGCCAACGTGCATATTCAGCAGGTGGGTTGTGCTCTTGTAGCAGAAACTCAAACGAGGTCCTGAGGTCCTCCTCAGTAAGCCCCCTATAGTAGTAAGAGAGACACGTGAGTATGATGGTCATGTCCGGATGGCCGAACTCTGCAGCTTCTGCTGGTACGTCTTTAGCACGATAGGGTATAGCAAGCATCGTACGCGGTGGGTGATTAGGGTCAAGGCCGTAGTCCACTCGCCATCTGCGCTGCGTGAGAGCAAACAAAAGGATGTTATGGGCAAAGAGACCGCGGAGCAGAAGTAGTGAACTCCAACTCGTACTCTGACGAGCAAAATTTTCCACCACCTCGACTGTCTTAGAGGGGATATCCTTGCGAACTATGAACTCGTGGGTCGCTTGTTTGAATGCCAGTTTG
>JBBPMO010000325.1:0-30432 GCA_038090315.1 Xanthoconium stramineum | reverse complement strand
AACTCAGTTGACTCCTCAAATGGGACCCTCCGCGCGTCTACTTTGTGTCCGTCTCGTTAGCCATCCTTGAAGTCGGCACAAGGGCTGTGCAACGAGACGGTTCCATCGACGGTGGGGCTGGCTTGCAGATCACGCTCGAGGAGTGCCCAGAGGCACTGAAGCCCCTGATGGTCGAGCTGGCAGACATCGGAAAGCAGGCAAAGAAGATGAGTGAAAAAGACACGCGGGCGGCGATCGAAGCGGCTCAAAGGGGAGACGAGCCAACAGTCCCAAGAATGGAGCGGCTGACGAGGATGCTACAAGAAGGCGTAGGCTGCGACCGATGCCCAAACGCCAATGATGGCGACCAACTAGTTAGAAGTCATAGCGTCGAAGGGCGAACGGTCACGTTTTCCAATCGAATCAATGCTCTTGCGTTGAATATTTCCAAGGTCAAGACGTTCCGCGAGCGGCAGAACGAAGTGTTTGAGATCCTTTCTGCCGTCTGTGGAAGTTAGTACTGATTGGGAGGACATGGGGAGACAGAGGCATCATGATTTCGTAGATGACATTCCACGTTTATGCATCATGTATCGATATATCTATTCGCCGCTAGCTTTGTTTTGTAGAGTATTGCTGACCACTAGTATCATACCCCCTCTCAGTCGACTGAATATTGCTCACACCAAGTTTCGGACCTTCAGAACCGCACGCCTCGTGTTGGCCATCCCAAATCGATGTGTATAGTGCAGTCGATATCCAGTCAACTGCATGGCAAACACCGAGTCTAACCAGTGACTGTCGCCCGTTCGTTGTCGTTCAGTCCACATTGATGTACGGAACTTGAATAGTATGGCGTCTTTCTTTGGTATTCTCGGAATGATCCAACCTCAAAATTTCTAACCTGGCACCGAGTCCTCTCAGGCTGACTTTCGGTATGAACGGATAGTTTGCAAGGCACCTCGGGGTACGGAACGCTATCCAGGGACCACAACGAAATTATGATGTCACGCTATTGGGGGGCTCAAACTATTTACTCCAAAGAGCATTTCTAATTGACAGACGAAGTGCCATGCCTGTGACAACACTCTCGGATGTGAGCCGCTCGACCTTGAGCCAGACTGCTTGGTTCCAGACTGGTCCGAACATGCATAAAGCATGATTCATGGATCCACTCTTCACGCCAATCAACGGTGCACTTGATTGTCGCCTTGGGGGTCGCGTGGATGATCTAACTTGAAGGCTTGACTTTAGAGTCTCAATTTCGTTCACACTAGCCTGAGCGCCCCGCCGGTTGACCATTGCTCCTGGTATTGTTTGGTCAAGATCAAACCCATGCAAGTCATCTATTTGCACTTCGGCGTCGCTTCAGGTACGGTGCTTAGCCAGGTGCAGACATCTCAACTGTCTTGTTCCCATAACAGGCTACAAGCCACAGAACAGGTCGGTGGGTTGTGAATTTATCGTGTACGTCACTGGTGTATCACCTTTCTCGACATGGACGCTGCGTTCTCCTCCGCATCAAGAGGTTCAGGTCCGCAGTATTTAATGAGCCAACGGGGTGTCAGTGGCTCACCACAAATTATGGGTGGCCCCGTCACAGCTATGGCATTCTCGGGGTGTGTGATTGGTTCTCCGGTCGGATTGTGGCTTAAAATTTTAGTGATGTGCAAGGCTCGGGCTCAATCCCTGAGCCCAACCCGGCCCGACCTTTGAAGCCCGAACCTATAGGGGCTTCATTGGGCTCAGGGCTCGGGCTCCATTTCTGGTGGGTCTTGGGCCCAAGCCCCGGGCTTTGAAATGTGTCGTGAGGTCACGTTGCACTGTGCTGGCACGGTTGTCCGATATAGCAAGTCGCGGCTCGGCTAGCTGGTCATGCTATCTAGGTGCGCGCGCTCGTCTTCGATCAACTTGAGCGCTACCATCTTCACATATCGCGGTCTGGGAATGCTCCTGGATC
Source organism: Xanthoconium stramineum (assembly GCA_038090315.1). Classification (NCBI taxonomy): domain Eukaryota; kingdom Fungi; phylum Basidiomycota; class Agaricomycetes; order Boletales; family Boletaceae; genus Xanthoconium; species Xanthoconium stramineum. Next base: position 28,493 of record JBBPMO010000325.1, on the reverse strand, counting down.
GTATATAGTCCAATACAACGTTTCCGATCGATTCGAATCGCCCGATACGGCCTCGACGCGCCTGGATAGCCTGGTAGGTCCACTGTGTGTGACTGACACTGTAGTTGTCCTTGGCGCCGTGGTGAGTTCGGATGGGAGTGGGGTCATTTATGATGCTGGGGAGGTGGATTGGACGCCATTGGTCGTGGCACGTGGCACTTGTCAGTGGCTCTTCAAATGCCCAGTCGACCAACGACAGAGGCAAATAGATTCAGCCATGCGGCCATCTAACCCGGAAACATGTCTCACGTTTGTGGGTTCGAGGGTCTAATGCACACGGTAGGTCAGGATAGGCTCGCTTAGCACCGTCAGATCGGTATTGGCCACATCACCGTCAATGTTACAGCGATTCCAGAGCAACAGAACCGCCGTCGAGGTGGGAATGTTGAATAGCTGCATCCTGTTAGTGTCGTGTCCATATCGGCAGGACGGCCACCATTGGTACTGAGCTTTCCCCACATCTGCGAAGTATCCATGAATGGGTTATCGATTGAGACAGTTTTATACGGTATGTCTCGCTGTGTCTTCCAGGTCGCTGCGCATTCCCCGTTGACACTTGCATTACTTGGAACACGCCGCTTTCCCGCTTGCCGAGCTCATGTTTAACGGTGATTCGTCAGATGGATGGTTTCGCCAGCACATGATCACATTTTTCGGTAATCGAGTATTGAATTGAATAAGTATTGCCCTCCATCGGTGCTCCCAGAACGATTCAATTCAATTCCAATCTTTCTAGCCTGGCATGCCACTCGCCCCATTTCGCAGTTCTCCTCAGGCTAAGTTAAGAATCGAAGATACCTGCGATATGAACTCCAGTAATATTGATTGGATTTGTTGTCGACAGGGTGAAATTCGCAGTAGTAAAATCAGAGACAAGTCGCCTAACGGAGGACATGATGAACCGTGGCTGCGTTGGCTTGGATGTTAGCGCTTCTAGAATAGTAAAGTTGCTAGTCACAAGCGGCCATCATTATGAACTATGTATGCTACATTTGGTACCTCCATTCCCGACTCCATGCTGCCAGGTTCTGCCAGCCACAACCCTGGAGGTCCCGCCATCTGCATGGTAGTGCCGGTTTTGCCCTGGCGCCCAGCAAGTTGGCAGGCTTCTACTAACAACGTGTGGTACATGATGTACTACAGTATGCTTCGTGCAGTAATTGCACTATACACGGAAACTGTTTTCCACGGATGCAAAATCTTCGACACAGCCGCCAGGGTCTCAGATTTTCCAGTAGTAATAGTGAGTACTCGTCACGTTTTGTCCAAAATACATTTCTAATTGACCAGCAAAGCTCCACCTCCATGACAACACTCTCAGAGAACCAAGCTGCCGCTTGGGATCGCCGAGAGACAGTGATGCTGCCATTGCTCACGGATGGGCTTGATGTACGAAAGGTTCCTTTCCGCAGCGTCCTGCCAGTGAAGCGTTTCAGGTAGATGGACGACACGGAAATAAACACATTCAGCCCTGCGGCTATCTGCAACCATTCCATTCCATAACTATGATCCGACCCACAAGGCTACTATGATCCGGCTCATGAGGCTACTATGAGAGTTGCCAGTTCGAGGGCCCAACGCACAGGCTGGTATCATTCACATCATCCGTCAATGTTTCAACCAAGTTTCAACATCCATGTGTGCCATCGCAACACAGCTGTCACTGTTGTAGCTGGGGATGTTAAATTGTTTAAATGGTTCCATTCTGCTAGTGTCATGTCTGTATCAGCAAGATGGCGACCACTGGCAGTGAACCTCGTCCCATTTCCGAAATATTCATGATTGGGATATGGATCAAGACTGTTCTATATGGTATGTCTCGTTGTGTCTGCCATCCCCCACTGACATTTCCATTACTCGCAGGCGCAAAGTAAGTCTACTCTCCGACAACGAGCCCTTGGAACGGCATTCATGAACTCGTAGCTGCGTCACGTACGCTCTATGTATGTTCGTCCTCCTCCGAGGAGGCAAGGTCCCTACACTGCGTTGGTAGGGTTCAGCTTATCCTACACCATTGTCATGCCACTGATCACCCACACACAAAGGGTTCTTGTAGTGGCATCCACCATAATCTTTGTTCTCTGCACCGTTTATGTCGGGGCATCTCTACAACAGTTGCTTGAGGCGTTTGTCTATGCACCAACTAACGTACCCGACTACGCCACGATGTATTGGCTCGACTACTCGACTCCGCTGCACGTGCTCAAAATCATCCTGTATATCTCACAGGTAGTAAGTATCCTATGTATGTAATGCAGCGAGGTCATACTGAACGGCACAATGAAGATCCTCGCCAAAGATTTTATCCTAGTAAGTTCAATATGACATACAATGCTATGGTACTGAGACGTGCGCCTGTTGCGATTATGAGATCTGGCGTCTATATGTGGTTTTCTTGCCTGATTGGAGGGTCGTCATATTTCCTGTAGGCAATGAATCGTCAAAGTCGTTTGAGTCAATTGCTGATATTACCCCGGCAGGTCATACTGGCGGCCAGTGCCGTGGGTTTGTCGCCTCCTCATTGTGCCTGCCAACACCTCCCTGACATCATGTAGGTTTCTCGTATGCAGTCGAAGCTGTATCCGCCTCCTCAAATGACAGATTTTATGATTTTACAATGAGATCTCTGCTCATCTCAGCATGGGCACTCGAATTCACTCTCAACATATCTGTCACAGCGGCAATTGCGGCGCGTCTCTGGTGGATAGGTCGCACTACGACTTCTTTAACAGCCACTAGCACTCGCACCAATCGATTTGCGTCCTCGATATATATCATTGTCGAATCCAGTGCCATCACCCTGGTTTGCAGTATTGTACTGCTTGCACTCTTTACATCAAGCGGCCCCATCTTTTTTGCCGCACTCGATGTCACTGCTCAACTGGTCGTGCGTGTCACCTTGTCGTATACCTTTTGTTGTCAATTACAACACACCGACCCGCTTCGTTTTGGCAGGTATTGGCCCTACTCTTAGTCATCATACAGGCTGTGAAATCCGGTCGACGCCATAATCCAAATGTGAATGCCTCGATAGCGATACGCGTGGCACAGAGCGAGATCAGATTTCGAGAGGGGGTTTTTCAAGAGGAAAACGTGCAGGAAGACGTGTTGTTTGATGCACCACTTTCCCGCTCACCGAGCTCTGTGCGCAGTGCTCCTGTTTAAACGATGGGTTTGCCCAGCATTTTTATGACCAATTTCTCTGGCATTTCGTTAGAGACATCCAAAGTTAGGACATTCCAGGAGGAGCAGAACAAAGTGTTTGAGATCCTTTCGACCGTTTGTGGGAGCTAGTGCTCATTGAAAGGGCAAGGGAAGAAAAGTATCATTTCGTAGATGTCATTCCACGTTTACCATGCATTATGTATCAGTAGACCATTTTTCACCTATCGTTTGGAGATACTACGCTAGCGTTGTCACGAGGATGTCTGGGAAATGGAAAGTCCAGTAGCCAGTATCTTACAACCAGACCGGCGGGTCCTATTGAAGCTCCACACTGCCAGGCTAAGCAGGCATCCGCAAGACCCAGCGCTCCTCATTGCCTCAATCACTCGCGCCTGGTTGTTCACAATATTTACACATGTGTGGCTTGTACGTGGGAACCCAGACAATTGAGACGTCTGCGCCTGGCTTGGCACCGTACCTGAAGCAACGCAGATCGGAAATGCAGATGTTTGGGAATAGAGCTCTTGCATGGATTTGATCCTGACCAAAGAATACCAAGACCAATGGTCAACCAGCGGGGCACTCGGGCTAGTGCAAGCGCAATTCAAACTCCAAAGTCAATTGAGTCAGATCATCTACGTAACCCCAAGACAACAATTAAGTGCACCGTTGAGGTGGTGATTGGCGCGAAGAGTGGATCCGTGAACCGTGCTTTGCGCACGTCCAGACTGGTCTGGAACCAAGCGACCTGGCCGTCCAAGAGTGTTGTCACAGAGGTGGTGCTTCATCTGTCAACTAGAAATGCTCTTTGGATGAAACGTAATGAGGACTTGATACTGGATAGTTTGAACCACTCCCTCTCCCCAATGGCGTGACACCATACATTTTGCTGTGGTCCCTAGGTAGCGTTCCGCACCCCGCAGTGCCTTGCAAACTATCCGTTCATACCAATTTGAGGTATGTTCAATTCTTAACCCCCTGAGGGCACTCGGGAAATGGGACGAGCGCGCCGGGTTAGAAAGATTGAGGTTGGATCGTTCAGAGAATACCAAAGAAAGGTAACATACTATTCAAGTCCCCCAGCAGGTACGTCAACTTGGATTGAACGACAACGAATGGGCGACAATCACTGGTTGGATTCGATATTTGTCGTACAGTTGATTAGATATCGACTGCACTACACACATCGAGTCTCACCATCCCGCCGCATTTCCTTCTTGGTGTGTGCCGACCCGTGGGGCTCGGAGCCGTGAGGACGGTCTCCAGAGTCATCGAGTTGGGATGGTCTACATCAGGCGGGCGGTGCTGGAAGTCCGATGAGAATGGTGCCCGGGTAATCCCGACTCGGAGAACTCACTTCAGTAACCTACACAGGTGTCGCTTTTCTGGACTTGGACTTCATTGCCTTCACCATCCATTTCTCATAGATGGATTAGAGTCACCTGAACTGTGTTCAGTAGACGACTGATGGGTCAATCACAACTTGAACTGACCCATAATAGTAAAGCGGGATCCATGGGGCTTTTTTTAGATGGCACCACCAAGTTGATATCATCCACATCAGCATCAAAATCGATTCCAGTGCGACATAGCCGTCTTGGCCGGGGACGTCAAATAGTCGTATTCCAGTCGGACTAGCATCATGTCCACATCGGCAAGATGACGACCACTGGAACCGGACTTCCTCCCATTTCCAAAATATCCTTGATTGGGATATGGATCGAGACTGTTCTATATGGTGTGTCTCGTCGTGCCTGCCATCCCCACTGACATTCCCATTACCCGCAGGCACAAAGTAAGTCTGCTTTCCGACAGCGAGCCCTTGGAACGCCATTCATGAACCCGTAGCTGCGTCACGTACGCTCTATGTATGTTCATCCTCCTACAAGGAGGCAAGGTCCCTACATTGCGTTGGTAGGGTTCAGCTCATACTATACCGTTCCCATGCCGTTGATCATTCACATACAAAGGGTCCTGGTAGTGGTATCCACTATCACCTTTCTTCTCTCCATCGTTCACGTCGGGGTATCTCTACAACAGTTGCTTGAGGCGTTCGTCTATGCGCCAGCCGATGTGCCCGATTATGCCACGATCTATTGGCTCGACTCCTCAACTCCGCTGCGCGTGCTCAAAGACATCCTGTATGTCTCTCAGGGAGTAGGTGTCCTTTGTATGTAATGCAGTGAGGTTATACTAAATGGAACAATGAAGATCTTTGCCCAAGATTTTATCCTAGTAAGTTTAATGTGACATACAACACTATGGATAGTACTGAGACGCACACCTGTTGTAATTATGAGATCTGGTGTCTTTATGTGGTTTTCTTGCATGATTGGAGGGTCGTCATATTTCCTGTAGGCAATGAATCGTCGAAGTCGTTCGAGCCATTTCCTGACATTGCCTGACAGATCGTATCGTCAGCTAGTGCAGCGGGTTCATCGCCTCCTCGTTGTGCTTGCCGACACCTCCCTGACACCATGTAGGTTCCATATATGCAGCCTCGGTTGTGTCCACCTTCTCAAGCAACAGGTCGTATGCAACAAGTTCTCTCGTCGTCTCAGGGTGGGTGTTCGCATTCACTCTCAATGTATCCATCACAGCGGCAATTGCGACACGTCTCTGGTGGATGGGTCGCACCACCGCTTCTTTAACAGCCACTGATACTCGCACCAATCGATTTGCATCTTCGATATATATCATCATCGAATCCGGTGCCATTACTCTGGTTTGCGATGCTGTACTGCTTGCACTCTTTACATCAAACAACCCCCTCTTTTCTGCCACACTCGGCGTCATTGCTCAATTGGCCGTACGTGTCGCCTTGTCGGATCCATTTTGATTCCTTACTTACGCACACCGACTCGCTTCATTTTGGCAGGTATTTGTCCCACTCTTGATCATAATACAGGCTGTGAAATTCGGTCGAAACCATACTGCAAATGTGAATTCCTCAACAACGATATGTGTGGCACAGAGCGAGATCAGATTTCGAGAGGGGTTTTTTCAAGAGCAGGACGGGCGGGAGGATGTGTTGTTGGATGCGCCACTTTCCCGCTCACCGATCTCTGCGCGCAGTGCACATGCCTAAACGACGGTGGTTTGCCCAGCAATTTTTATGACCAATTTCTTCAGCATGTCATTGAAGATACCCAAAGTCAGGACGTTCCAGGAGCGGCAAGACAAGGTGTTTGAGGTCCTTTCGACCATTTGTGGGAGCTAGTGCTCATTGAAAGGGCAAGGGAAGAAAATTATCATTCCGTAGATGTCATTCCACGTTTACTATGCATTATATATTGGCAGATCATCGATCATCTTTCGCCTATCGTTTGGAGATGTGCTAGCATTCTCACAGTTCTATCTGTGGGCGAGCATCAGAGTCCTATCAGTGTCAAGACGTTACCGACCAAAGTCCACTCTAAGTCGTCCTCGAAGCATTTTGTATACAGTCCGTAAACCGATATATTTACACATTACACAGAAAGCGACATGGATGAATGAAAAAGCGGTATGAAGATACAATGTTAAGTGATCCCTCGTTAAGATTGGGTATCCCAAATGATGTGGTGTGTGCACATGCAGAGAGAAACAAAACTGGGCCAATGATCCATCCTGATTCCTAGTCCGTCGATCAATTCCAGACCTTATGTGGAAGTAATAACGAAGCACCTATCCTGACGAAAACGGGGCCAAGAGGTGATAATACACGAACCATGCGTGTTCACGCGTTTGGATGGATATCAAAAACATGGACGTCGCCGAGGCAGGTCCAACTGTGCGCATTATCGGCACGAGGAGCTGAGTGATACTGATGGTAGCCCCGAGGGACGTGCGATTTGAAGATGCTGCTGTGATATAGATGAAAACGCAAGCTAGAAGCAAGTATTGCCGATTCAGAGCAGGGCAGATTCGTGACGAATGGATATTAGCCCACAGAAGGCCACAAACAACTTCATCGAGAGAGCAAGTTGTAATCCCACCACGGACCAGACCATCCACTGGGCTAGTCCTCACATCCCCAAGTCAAGCCCTCTGTCTCTACTTTGCTACTCTATACTGCTCCACCATCCTACCCTCACACCCAAGAAGCTGCAAGTCAGCTCCACCTCGAGAATTCACCGAGTCAAACTACCCGCCAGCGTTCCTCAGCTTCCTCCGTGTATGGGCCTCCACCGTCCCAAAGATACAGATCTTGGAGCCAGAGTACCAGTACAACCCCGCCCACGTCATATGTGGTCTCCAACAGATCGGCCAGCCATACAACGCCTCTGTCTCCGGGATCATAGCCCATCTCCGTGCCGTAGCAATCGAGATATCGCAGGGACGCTCTTTCCAAGACAGATATGCAAGCGATCTCCAAGCCGCGCTCGACACAGGCTCTCAGGGGTCCTCCCTCAAAGTAAAGACCTCGTTCGTCCCGCCACCCACATACAACGGCCCATCCCCGTCCAACTTGGATGCAAAATATGAGCCCAGATACGGGGGAAAGGTCTCGCCTGGCTCGCCAGCTTCCGCATTCCCGCCACGCACACCCTCCCCGGTGTTATTCTCGCATGACTCCCCCGCGCTCGAGAGGATCCGTCAGATCCTCTACTGTCGCTGCCCTCGGGGACGTCCTTGCAGGGAACATGAAACTCAGTTGACTCCTCAAATGGGACCCTCCGCGCGTCTACTTTGTGTCCGTCTCGTTAGCCATCCTTGAAGTCAGCACAAGGGCCGTGCAACAAGACGGTTCCATCGACGGTGGGGCTGGCTTGCAAATCACGCTCGAGGAGTGCCCAGAGGCACTGAATCCCCTGATGGTCGAGCTGGCAGACATCGGAAAGCAGGCAAAGAAGGTGAGTAAAAAAGACATGTGGGCGGCTATCGGAGCGGCTCAAAGGGGAGACGAGCCAACAGTCCCAAGAATGGAGCGGCTGACAAGGATGCTACAAGAAGGCGTAGGCTGCGACCGATGCCCAAATGCCAATGATGGGGACCAACTAGTTAGAAGTCATAGCATCGAAGGGCGAACGGTCACATTTTCCAATCGAATCAATGCTCTTGCATTGAATATTTCCAAGGTCAAGACGTTCTGCGAGCGGCAGAACGAAGTGTTTGAGATCCTTTCTGCCGTCTGTGGAAGTTAGTACTGAGGACATGGGAAGACAGAGGCACCATGATTTCGTAGATGACATTCCACGTTTATGCATCATGTATCGATAAATATATTCGCCGCTAGCTTGTTCTGTAGAGTACTGCTGATTATTAGTATCATACCCCCTCTCAGTTGACCGAATGAAGTTAGCAACTGGAGCAAATGCCAGAAATGCAACTCATATCAGGAGCAGTTGGCAAAGCCACAAGTCGAATGGGAGAACGGGCACAACATCGTAGAGTCACACGTATATACCGAAGCACTGCGATACACTTTCACCAATCTAAACAGCTGCAGCCATACTTACAAACCAGTAGACGTTGCCATAAGGAATAGGGGATTCGACAAGAGATTCAGAACGTGGCAACACATATGCATGCTAAATGAAATCAGCGGTCAATCAGCGGCACCCATCAAACGTGAGTACCACGCGCAGAGCTTGGAGAACGGGAAAGTGGCATATCAGGTGACACATCCTCCCGATCATCCTCCTCCCGAAAACCCCCCACTCGAAATCGGATCTCGTCCTGTGCTTGTCCCACGTGTATCGTTTTCGAGGCATCAACATATGGTGTATGATATCGACCCGTTGTCGCAGCCTGTATGATGATCAAGAGTGGGACCAATACCTGCAAAATGCCAGTGGAACGACTCAGTACACAAGCAGAAGAAGAAAGTACGCTCGACATGTACGAGCAGTTGAGCGCCAACGTCGAGTGCGGCCAACGAGAGAGGGCTACTCGACAATGATGTATATCGAGGACGCAAATCGATTGGTACCGATGGAGGTGGTTGTTAGAGAGGCGATGGTGCGACCCACCCACCAGAGACGCGTCCAGATTGCCATAGTGACGGATATGTTGAGAGTGAATCCAAAGACCCATGCTGAGATGATGAGGGAGTTACGGAACCATACACCCCGTCGTTTGTGAATGATGATACAGCCGAAGCTGCATATGCGGAGCCTAAATGATGTCAGGTTGTCCCGGATTGTAGCTTTTCCAAGGGTTCGCCATTGGTCGTGGCATCTGGCATCTGCCAGTGGCTCTTCAAATACCCGATCGACTAACGGCGGAGGCAAATAGATTCAGCCATGCAGCCATCTAACCCGGAAACGTGTCTTATGTTTGCTGGTCCGAGGGTCAAACGCACACGGTAGGTTACATCAGCAAAACACTGAAATGCTGTGCAGTGCTGTACAGTGCTGTACAGTGTGCTACAGTGACACAGTACTACAGTTAGGTCCCCCCCTGTACAGTGACATAAAATATGCTTAAAAGTGAATTTAAATGCTATACAAACAATATAATTTGCACCTGGAGACACTGTAGTTGACTGTGGATGACTGTACTCACTGTAGCACTGTGTGAAAAAGGGTGTTTTACTGATGTAGGATAGGCTCGCTTAGCACCCCCAGATCGGTATTGGCCACATCACCATCAATGTCACATCAATTACCGGCAAGATGGCGACTGTTCAAGGTACTGAGCTTTCCCCGCATCTGCAAAATGTCCATGAATGGGTTATGGATTAAGACAGTTTTATACGGTATGTCTCGTCGTGTCTTCCAGGTCGCTGCACATCCCCCATTGACACTTGCATTACTTGCAACATGCCGCTTTCCGCTCGCCGAGCTCATGTTTAACGGTGACTCGTCAGACATTCTCATGGATAGTTTCGCCAGCACGTGATCACATTTTCTGGTAAAGGTAATATTGAATATTGCCTTTCATTGGTGCTCCCAGAACGATTCAATTCAATCCCAATCTTTCTAGCCTGGCATGCCACTCACCCCGTTTCGCAGTTCTCCTCAGGCTGAGTTAAGAATAGAAGATACATGCAATATGAATGGAGGATTTGTGAGGCACTGCGGAACGGGCCACAACAAAGCAGCCATGGAGGGTACTGGTGAATAATCGTCACGTTTCGTCTAAAATGCATTTCTAATTGAAAGACAAAGCTCAACGTCCATGACAACACTCTCAGAGAGCCAAGCTGCCGCTTGGGATCGTCAAGAGACATGGACACTGCTACTTCTCGCGGATGTGCCTGACATACGAAAAGTTCCTTTCCGCGGCGTCCTGCCAGTGAACCGTTTTGGGTAGACGGGCAACACAGAGATAAATACATTTAGTCGTGCGGTCACTACAGCCATTCCGTCACTATGATCCAGCCCACAAGGCTACCATGAGAGTTACTAGCCCGAGGACCCAACGCACAGGCCGGTATCAATCACATCACCCACCAATGTTTCAACCATGTTTCAACACCCATTCATGCCATTGTGACACAGCCGTCACCATTGTAGCTGGGGATGTTAAATCGTTTAAATGGTTCCGTTCTGCTAGTGTCGTGTCCGTATCAGCAAGATGGCGACCACTGGCACCGAACTTCCTTCCATTGCCAAGATATCCTTGATTGGGATATGGATCGAGACTGCTTTATATGGTATGTCTCGTCGTGTCTGCAATCCTCCACTGACATTTCCATTACTCGCAGGCATCAAGTAAGTCTGCTTTCCGACAACGGGCCCTTGGAACGGCATTCATGAACTTGTAGCTGCATCACGTACGCCCTATGTATGTTCGTCCTCCTCCAAGGAGGCAAGGTCCCTACACTACGTTGGTAGGGTTCAGCTTATCCTACACCACTGCCATGCCACTGATTGCCCACACACAAAGGGTCTTAGTAGTGGTATCCACTATAATGTTTCTTCTCTGCACCATTTATGTCGGGGCATCTCTACAACAGTTGCTTGAGGCTTTCGTCTACGCACCAACTAATGTACCCGACTACGCCACGACGTATTGGCTTGACTGCTCAACTCCGTTGTACGTGCTCAAAAACATCTTGCATGTTTCTCAGGTAGTAAGTATCCTTTGTATGTAATGCGGCAAGGTTATACTGAAGGGCGAAATGAAGACCCTTGCCCAAGAATTTATTCTCGTAAGTTCAATATGACATACCATGCTATGGTACTGAGATGCGCGCCTGTTGTGATTATGAGATCTGGCGTCTCTATGTGGTTTTCTTGCACGATTGGAGGGTCGTCATATTTCCTGTAGGCAACGAATAGTTGAAGTTATTCGGGCCATTTGCTGACATTGCTCTGACAGATCATATTGGCGGCCGGTGCCGTGGGTGCGTCGCTTTATTGTGCTTGTTAACACCTACCCTTGACATCATGTAGGTTCCTCGTATGCAGCCTCGGCTGTATCTGCGTCCTCAAACAATGGATTGTACAGTTTTTCAACGATATCCCTGCAAACCTCAGCATGGGTCTTCGGTTTCATTCTCAACGTGTCCGTCACACTGGCAATTGCGATGCGTCTCTGGCGGATGGGTCGCACCACCGCTTCTTTAACAGCCACCAGCACTCACACCAATCGATTTGCATCTTCAATATATATCATCGTCGAATCTGGTGCCACCACTCTGGTTTGCGGTGCTGTGCTGTTTGCACTCTTTATATCAAGCAGCCCCGTCTTTTTTGCAGTATTCGATGTCACTGCTCAAATGGCCGTACGTGTCACATTGTCATATAACCTTTTGTTCCTTAATTACGCCCACTGACCCGCTTTGTTTTGGCAGGTATTGGTCCCACTCTTGATAATCATACAGGCTGTGAAATCCGGTCGACACCATACTCTAGATGTGAATGCCTCAACAGCGATACGCTTGGCACAGAGCGAGATCAGATTTCGAGAGGGTGTTGTTCGAGGGGAGAATGTGCAGGAGGATGTGTTGCTGGATGCGCCACTTTCCCACTCACCGGTCTCTGTGCACGGTGCTCCTGTTTAAATGACGGTGGGTTTGCCCAACATTTTTATGATCAGTTTCTCCAGCATTTTGTTCATCCAAAGCTAGGACATTCCAGGAGCAGCAGAACGAAGTGTTCATTGCTGGCTGGGGATGAGGGGCTAAAATACAAGGGGGTGATGGCAAGAATTGGGGCGTTGCGGAATCAACTTCAGAGACAATAGAGCATACTTAGAAAATCTAATAACATCTTATCCAAGTCAGTGTTCTCCAGTGAGACTTCCCACGGGCTATGGTAGTGCGAGGCACATAGCTGTGTATACCCCTATCACAGGAAGAGCATTCTGACGGTCGCGTTCCCACGAATTATGAGGGCGACAGAAACCTTGTCAGCAAGGTGATCAGCACACCATCGTTTGGAGATACCACGCTAGCGTTCTCACTATTATTCAAAATACAGGTGTAGCTTGTAGCCTGTTATGGGAACCAGACAGTTGAGATGTCTGTGCCCGGCTGATTGTAAGCCTCACTGGCATCCTAGTCACGTGTACGCTAGTATATCTACGCGACACATCGTAGATATACAGCAGTAGCCCCTTGTCCACGTACCGCGTAGTCGCCCCAACAGAGCTCAGTCCAGTTCGCTCGTGCCTGCTCGTCAGTGTTCCCGCCGTTGGCCACGGCAGGCTTCCACTGATCCACCATACACCAATCGGAAATGCAAATGTTTGGGAATATTGCATGGGTTTGATCCTGACCAAAGAATACCAAGAGTAGTTGTCAACCGGCGGGGCACTCAGGCTAGTGCGAGCGCAATTCAGACTTCAAAGTCAATCGAATCAGATCATCCACGTAACCCCCAAGAACTTAATACTGGACAGTTTGAGCCACCCCCTCCCCAATGGCATGACACCATACATCTTGTTGTGGTCCCTGGATAGCGTTCCGCACCCCGCAGTGCCCTGCAAACTATCCGTTCATAAGGTATGTTCAACTCTTAACTCAGCTTGAGAGGACTTCAGAAATGAGATGAGCATGCCAGGTTAGAAAGATTGGGGCTGGATCGTTCCGAGAATACCAAAGGAAGACAACATACTATTCAAGTCCCCTAGCGGGTACACCAAGGTGGATTGAACGAAAAGAACAGCCAACAGTCACTGGTTAGTCTCAAATGTTTGTCGTGCAGTTGATTGGATATCGACTGCACTACACACATCGAGCTGGGACGGCCTAGATGAGGCGATGAGAATGACACGCGGATAGTCCTGAGAATGTGATGTGACACGCCAGATTCAAGGCACCATGTGCCTTTCTGGACTAGGACTTCATTGCCTCCGCCATCCATTTCTCGCGGATGGGCTGGATGCCGCCCGAACTGTGTCCAGAAGACGACTGACGGACCAGCTGCAACTTGAACTAACCCGTAATGCCATAGTAGAGCGGGATCCAATTGGGTCATGGGGTCAACAAGGTCAGTATAAGAATTCCTAAGTTCGAGGGTCTAACACGCACGGACAACACCTTCTTAGATGGTGCAACCAGGTCGATTAATATTATCATCTACATCAGCATCAAGGTTCATTCCAGTGCGACACAGCCGTCTTGGCTGGGGACGTCAAATAGTTGCATTCCAGTCGGGCTAGCATCGTGTCCACATCGACAAGATGACGACCACTGGAACCGGACTTCCTCCCATTTCCAAAATATCCTTGATTGGGATATGGATCGAGACTGTTCTATACGGTATGTCTCGTCATGCCTGCCATCCCCCACTGACATTTACACTACTCGCAGGTACAAAGTAAGTCTGATTTCCTGCAACAAGCCCTTGGAATGGCATTCATGAACTTGTAGCTGCGTCACATATGCTCTATGTATGTTCGTCCTCCTCCCAGGATGCAAGGTCCCTACACCGCGTTGGTAGGGTTCAGCTTATCCTATACCACTGCCATACCACTGATCACCCGCACACAAAGGGTCTTGGTAGTGGTAACCACTATAATGTTTCTTCTCTGCACCATTCACGTCGGGGCATCTCTACTACAGTTGATTGAGGTGTTCTTCTATGCACCAACTAATGTACCCGACTACGCCACGACGTATTGGCTCGACTGCTCAACTCCGCTGCACGTGCTCAAAGACATCCTGCGTGTCTCTCAGGTAGTAAGTATCTTATGTATGTAATGCAGCGAGGTTATACTAAATGGCACAATGAAGATCCTTGCCCAAGGTTTTATCCTAGTAAGTTCAACATGACATACAGCGCTATGGTACTGAGATGCGCGCCTGTTGCGATCATGAGATATGGCGTCTTTATGTGGTATTCTTGCATGATTGGAGGGTCGTCATATTTCCTGTAGGAAATAAATCGTCGAAGTTGTTCGAGCCATTTGCTGATATTACCCCGACAGATCATATTGGCGGCCGGTGCCGTGGGTTCGTCGCCTCCTCATTGTGCTTGCAAACACCTCCCTGACATTATGTAGGTTCCTCGTATGCAGCCTCGGCTGTATCCGCCTCTTCAAACGACGGATTGTATGGTTTTGCAAAGAGATCTCTGCTCACCTCAGCATGGGCCTTCGGACTCACTCTCCATACATCCGTCACAGCGGCAATTGCGACGCGTCTCTGGTGGACGGGTTGCACTACGGCTTCTTTAACAGCCACTATCACTCGCACCAATCGATTTGCGTCGTCGGTATATATCATCATTAAGTCTGGTGCCCTCACTCTGGTTTGCGGCACTGTGCTGTTTGCGCTCTTTATATCGGGCACCTCCCTCTTTTCTGCTGCACTCGACGTCACTTCTCAACTGGCCGTACGTGTCACATTGTCGCATGCTTCTCCATTCCTTAATTACGCACGCCGGCCCGCTTCGTTTGGCAGGTATTGCTCACACTCTTGATCATCATACAGGCCGTGAAATGTGGTCAACATCATACCTCAAATGTGGATACCTCGACAGCGATATGCGTGGCACAGAGCGAGATCAGATTTCGAGAAGGGGTTCTTCAAGAGGAGAACGTGCGGGAGGACGTGTTGTCTGATGCCTTACTTTCCCCCTGGCCAAGCTCTGCGCGCGGTGCTCCTGTTTAAATGACGGTGGGTTTGCCCAGCATTTTTATGACTATTTTCTTCAACATCTCATTGAAGTTATCCCAAGTTAGGACATTTCAGGAGCAGCAGAACAGTGTGTTTGAGATCCTTTCTCCCGTTCGTGGGAGCTAGTGCTCATTGAAAGGACAAGAGAAGAAAAGTATCATTCTGTAGATGTCATTCCACGTTTACTACGTATCGTCAGATCCTTATCAGCGCCGAGAAGTTATCGACCAAAGCCCATTCTACTTTGTCCTTGATGCGTTTTGGTTTTGCATACAGTTTGTAAGCCGAGACATTTACATTTTATGCAGCAAACGACATGGATGAATGAAAAAGTAGTACGAGGACACAATGCAACGCCAGTGATCTCTCGTTAAGGTTAGGTATCCCAAATGATATGATGTGGGCAGAAACAAAACAGGGTCGATGATCTACCCTGATACCTAGCCCGTTGATCAATTCCAGACCTTACGTGGAAGTAACAACAGCAAAGTGCCGATCCCAACGAAAACGAGTAAAGAGGTAATAATACACGAACCATGCATGTTCAGGCGTTTTCATGGATATCGAAAATATAGACGTCGCCAAGGCAGGTCCAACGGTGCGCATGATCGACACGAGGAGCTGAGCGATGGCTCCAAGAGACGTGCGATTCGGAGATGCTGCTGTGATATAGATGAGAATGCAAGCTGGAAACGAGCAGCGTCGATAAGCAGGGTAGATTCATGATGAACGGATATCGGCTCACAGTAGGCCATAAACAACATCATCGAGAGAATAAGTTGCAATCTGACCACGGACCAGACCATCCAGATTACTTGGTCTCTGGGTCCGAGCGAGGGCGTTGATCAATGGAAAACTAAAACTAAGAATGGTAGGGATACCAGAAGCCATCGCGATGGAGTAAATGACCTTTGACCCATAGTAACGATCATGCAAATCTGCAAAGTGCAAGCCTACGTAAGCCAAAGCCTGAGGGTGCTCGTAGGGTATAGACTGTGGGAAATTGGTGGTGTCTTCGTGACGCATCCCCAGGCCCAGCGCTCTGTCTTCACTTTGCTACTCTACGCTGCACCACCGTCCCACCCTCACTGGCAGTCCCACTTACAAGAAGCTCCAAATCAGCACCCCCTCGGGAACTCACCGAGTCAAGCGTTCCTAAGATACAAAACTTGGAGCCAGAGAACCAGCACGACCTCGCCCGCGTCATATGCAGTCTCCAACCAATCAGACAGCCGTACAACACCTCTGTCTCCTGGATCGCAGCCGATCTCCATGCCGTAGCAATCGAGATATCGCAGAGACGCTCTTTCCAAGACAGATATGCAAGCGATCTCCAAGCCACGCTCGATGCAGGCTCCCAGGAATCCTCCCTCGAAGTACAGACCTCATGTCCCGCCACCCGCGTACGATGGCCCGTCCCGTCCAACTTGGATGCTAAATATCAGCCCAGGTACGGGAGAAATACTTCCCCTGGTTTGCCAGCTTCCACATTCCCGCCATGCACACCCTCCCCAGTATCATTCCTGCACAAGTCCCCCGTGCTCGAGAGGATCTGTCAGATCCTTTACGCTGCCCTCGGGGATGTCCTCGCAGGCAACATGAAACTCGGTCGACTCCTCAAATGGGACCCTCTGCGCGCCTACTTTGCCTCCGTCTCACTAGCCATCCTCGAAGTCGGCACAAGGGCCGTGCAATGGGACGATTCCATCGACGGTGGGGCTGGCTTGCAAATCATGCTCGAGGGGTGTCCGGAGGCACCGAAGCCACTGATGGTCGAGCTGGCAGACATTGGAAAGCAGGCAAAGAAGATTAGGGAAAAAGACACGCGGGTGGCGATCGAAGCGGCTCAAAGGGGAGACAAGCCGACAGTCTCAAGACTAGAGCGGCTGACGAGGATGCTGCAAGAGGGCGTAGGCTGCGACAGATGCCCAAACGCCAACGATGGCGACCAACTGGTTAGAAGTTATAGCGTCGAAGGGCGAACAGTTGCGTTTTCCAATCGAATCAATGCACTTGCGTTGAATATTTCCAAGGTCAAGACGTTCCATGAGCGGCAGAACGAAGTGTTTGAGATCCTTTCCGCTGTTTGTGGAAGTTAGTACTGATTGGGAGGACATGGGGAGACAGAGTATCATGATTTCGTAGATGACATTCTACATTTATGCTTCATCTATCAATATATCTATTCGCTGCTAGAGTATTGCTGATTACTAGTATCATACCCCCTCTCAGTTGACTGGATGTATCCTTACCCATCGTCTGAGGACTTGGAGTTGGTAACCGGAGCAAACGCCAGAACTCATATCAGGAGCAGTTGGCAAAACCATGAGTCAAACGAGAGAACAGGCACAACATCATAGAGTCACACGTGCGTACCGAAGCACTACGGTACACTTTCACCCATCCAAACAGCTGCAGCCAAACTCACAAACCAATAGACGTTGCCATAAGGAATAGGGGATGCAACAGGAGGTTCAGAACGTGGCAACACATATGTATGCTGAATAGAACCAGCAGTCAATCACCGGCATCCATTAAACGTGAGTACCATGCGCAGAGCTCAGAGAGCGGGAAAGTGGCATATCAAGTGGCATATCCTCCCGCGAATCTTCCTCCCGAAAATCCCCCGCTCGAAATCGGATCTCACCCTGTGCTTGTTCCATGCGTATCGTTTTCGAGGTATCAGTGTATGGTGTATGATATCGACTCGTTGTCACAGCCTGTATGACGATCAAGAGTGGGACCAATACCTGCAAAATGCCAGTGGAGCGACTCAAGAAAAAAAAGGTATGCTCAACACGTACGACCAGTTGAGCGATGACGTCGAGTGCGGCCAACGAGAGAGAGCTACTCGACGTAAATAGTGCGACCACGATCATACTGAGCACCAGAGTGGCTGCACCAGACTCGACGATGATGTATATCGAGGACGCAAATCGATTGGTGCCGGTGGAGGTGGAAGTGGCCGTTAGAGAAGTGATGGTGCAACCCACCCACCAGAGACGTGTCGCAATTGCCGCTGTGACGGATACGTTGAGGGTGAATCCAAGGACCCATGCTGAGATGATGAGAGATCTCGTTATGGAACCGTATACCCCGTTGTTCGTGAATGCGGATACAGCTGAGGCTGCATATGCGGAGCCTAGATGTTGTCAGGCAGCAGTCGAGCACAACAAGAGAGCTACACACCCAGGGCAAAGGTCGCTAATATGATCTGTTGCACAATCTCAGCAAACGGCTCGGACGACATCGACGATGTATTGCCTACAGGGAATACGACGACCCTCCAATCGTGCAAGAAAACCACGTAGAGACGCCAGATCTCATGATAACGAGTGCACGCCTTAGTAGCCACAGCGTTGTGGGCCATATTGAACTCACTAAAATAAAGTCTTGGGCAAGAACCTTCGTCATGTCCTTAAGCAAAACCTCGCTGTAGCATACAAAGGTAACTTGCCAGAGTGTCATACAGGTTATCTTTGAGCACACGCAGCGGGGTTGAGTAGTCAAGCCAATACATCGTTGAATAGTCGGGGACACCGGCTGGCGCATAGATGGACGCCTCGAGCAATTGTTGTAGAGATGCCCCGACGTGAACGGTGCAGAGAAGGGAAATTATAGTGGACACCACTACGAGAACCCTTAGCATGTGGGTGATCAGAGGCATGTTGGTCGCGTGGGATAAATCTTACCAACGTAGAGTAGCGACCTTGCCTCCGCGGAGGAGGATGAACATACAAAGACCGTACACGACGCAGCTACAGGTGCATAAATGCCATTCCAAGGGTTCATTGCAGGAAAGCAGACTTACTTGGTGCCTACGAGTAATGCAAGTGTCAGCGGGGAATGGCTAACACGGCGAGACATACCATATAAAACAGTTTCGATCCATATGCCAACCAAGGATATTTTGCAGATGGGAGGAAGGCCAGTATCCGTGGTCGCCATCTTGTCCATGTGGACACGATGCTAGCCCGAGTGGGATGCGACTGTTTGACGTCCCCGGCCCCGACGGCCGTGTTGCACTGGAATGAGCTTTGATGCTGATGCGGATGATGATATCAACCTAGTTGTGCCATCTAAAAAGGTGTTGTCCATATGTGCGTGTCAGGCCCGAGTCGAACTTGGCAATTCTTATATTGATCTTGTTGACCACATAACCCAATTGGATCCCACTTTAGCGTTGGGGCCCATTGGTCAGCGAGTCGAGCTGTGGTGGCCGCATGGCTGTTTGGTGCGGCATCAGTCGTTTACTGGACACGCGGTTCGGACGGCATCCTGCCCCTCCGCGAGAAATGGATGGCGAAGGCAATGAAGTCCAAGTCCAGAAAGGTGACGCCTGTGTAGTACCTTGAATCTGGCGCATCACATTGTCATGGCATTCTCGGGGGTGTGTGATTGATTGGCCGGTCGGATTGTGGCTCTTCCGGCGTGGGTTCGCCATTGGTCATGGCATGTGGCATCTGCCAGTGGCTCTTCAAATACCCAGTCGACTAACAGCGGATGCAAATAGATTTAGCCGTGCGGCCATGCGGCCATCCAACCCGGAAACATGTCTCACGATTGGGTCAGAATTGCTGGTCTGAGGGTCCAACACACACTGTAGGTCAGGATAGGCCCGTTTAGTGGCACCGCCAGATCGGTATTAGCCACATCACCATCAATGTTACAATGATTCGAGCGTGACACACCCATGATCGCGGCCGAGAGTGTTGAATAGTTACATTCTGTTAGCGTCGTGTCCATATCGGCAAGATGGCGACCGTTGGTACTGAGCTTCCCCATCTACAAAATATTCATGGGGCCATGATCGGGATACGAATTGAGATAGTTTTATATGATATTCCTCGTCGTGTTTTCCATGCCACTACGTATCCCCCACTGACAGTTGCAACATGCCGCTTTTGCGCTCGCTGAGCTCTGTGCGCGTTTAACGGTAATTCATCAACGTTCATATGCCTAGTTTCTTTTTTTTTTTTGGACAAGCGCTGTTATTATGTAGCAACTGACAAGTCTAGTCCTACAAAATACGCTAAGGCGGAGGTCACGGGGAGCTCCGGTCCGAGGAAAAATGCTCTTACGCACGCCCTACATTTGCAGGGGGTGTGGGGCTCCGTACACTATCCGGTTTCCCCGGTCTCATCAGGGGGCCTAGGTAGATTGATACCCACTAAAACCTCAAGGTCGGTATGCCAGTCAGGCGGCAGGGAGTTTTTATCACGTAGTACGGGGGTCCAGGTATGTAATACCCTGTTTCTGGATTGTGGTTTTCTGTTACTTTTTGCCAGTCGGCGGTCGATGTCAAGTCAAGTCGTAATGAGGTGGAGCCATCTTGAGGTGGTTGTGACAGTTGAGTGAGTCTTACCCGCTATTACCCGTTCGCATCGGAGGACCCAGATCAGGTGTGCAGACTTGGAGATGAGTATTCTTTTGAGGCGAGCGGTGCCCCGTTGTTGTGGTGTTGGGGGGTCGTTGCGTGTGGGTGTGGTGATATTCCCGCATCCCAGTATTGCACCATAGTGGGGTGGGAGAGCGTCTGTGTTGGGGTCGGGCCAGAGGGATTTCACCAGGTTCCATATTTTTCATTGTTGGGTGGCCACACATTCGATCATGATATGTTTGAAGGTTTCGGTTTCACCAGGGCAGTGTATGCAGGTTGAGCGGTGTTCATAGGTTGGTATGTTGGACCAGAAACTGCCAATTTTGAGTGAGCCCGTCATGGCCTGGTATAGAAATTGTTGGACCGGTTGCCTGATGTCGGGGTTGCGTAGGTTTTGCCATAGTGATGCATCGGATTCCTCCTCGTTTGTTATATCCTTGACTGCGTGTCGTGCGATGTCAAGGTTCATGATGGTTGATCGTGTGTGGGGTGTGGTGTCGTTTTTGCACAGTTGGAGCGCTTGGTACGCAAGACGTTGGGTTAGTGAGGAGAGCTTAATGCCTTGAATCTGAAAATTGTCAGGTATTGTGAGATCGATTTCATCGTGATGTTGTTTTCTTGTTCCCTCATTCGCGAGTCGATCTGCATTTTCATTTCCGATGTCTTGGGTGTGGCCTTTGACCCATTTAAAGTTCGTCGGCGCTGCTCGGCATCGCAATTGATATACTGCTGATTGGAACCAGTTCTGGTTACTGATTCCAGTCCATCCTTGGTCTTCCCAGGATGTGAGGTGTTTTGTTAGTCCATCTATCGTGTAGCGTGAGTCTGATACAATGGTGAGTGGCGTGGTTGGGTCTATCATCTGGAGCGCAACAGTGATAGCCGCTATCTCACCGGTCTGATTGGATTGGTCATTGCCAGGGACTTTAATTGCCTTGTTGAGGGGGTGGTCGTGGCCGATCCAAACGCCCCCTCCACAGATTGCGTTGTTTTTTCTGTTGTGGATGCAGGAGCCATCGGTGTAGGCTACTATGGTTGTGACACATTGTCCTCGTTCCAATCTTGGGTTGCGTATGCGTGAGGCTAGCTCTTGAGGGTGGGTTGGGTTGGTGACCAGGACTCGGAAGCATTCCCCTAGGGACCCCCTTGTCGTGATGGTCGGGTCGAAGGTTATTTCGTCACCATTCTCCACTTTTGCCCATTGGTTTTTTTCTTTCCTGTGGTGTGTGAGTGACAGGCCGTCTTTTGGGGGTTGGTCTGGCTGTCGGGAGGGGGTGTAGAGGTCATCGAGGCTTCCAATGATTTCTCGGGCAGTTTGTGCACATTTATGGGGGTTTGTGCATCCTCGCTCTCTGTCACGGCGGCAGTAGTGACAGGTACAGGTTGCGAGGGGAAGGTGGTTGGTTGTGGGTCGCGTAAGCGACCGGCACGTTCTGACGAGGTCTTTCAGGTGGGTGATCTGGTGAGTCGTTCGTAGGCATCTAGTTTTCGTCTTGTGGTATTTGTTGGGGGGGACCCCGATGTGATACCAGGCCGGCATCTGGCGTTTTAGTGATTTTGAGAGTTTGCGAGGGGCAAATGTGAGGTTGAATCGTTTCGCTGTCTGTAGGATAGCGACTAGAGGGCGTGGCACGGGTTTTCCATTCCTCCTTGGCCTGCCTGAGGGGCGTAGCGATGTCAGGAATGTATTGATACCAAAGGTGTCAGTTATTCCGTCTTTGTTTATGGTGTTGATTATGGCGTCTAGGGCGTAGGCCCATGTTGGGTGGGTTGGCGACAGGTTTAGGTAGTCCCTCACCCAGGTGAGTTCAATTGCTTGGTTTCGCGTCTCCAGGTCAAGGATGTTTATACCGCCTTGGGGTATCGGCTTGGTGAGGTGGGGTATGCTCAGGCTGGGGGGTGATCTGTTTTTGTCCCAAAGAAAGTTTCGAGTGATAGTTGTCAGGGTGCGGAGGACGGTGGGTGGCATTCCTTGTGCTTTGGTGAGGAATTGCGTCATTCCTCCCACTACCATTTGAACAATGAGGCGTTTGGCATCTAAGGTTGGGTGCGCTGCAGCCCAGCGGTCTAGGTGTTCTTTGATTTTGTCAATGATCAGGGACCAGGGTTGGGCTTGGTCTGTATTATTGCCTATCCAGGCACCGAGGATTCTCGCAGAGTGTCCTTCGGGTACTATCCTGATGCCGTCAGCCAGTGGTGCATCGTCTGGGTGAAGGCAGCGGGTGTGTAGCATGCATGCCCGGTGTTCTGCCATGCCGATCGGGATGATTTCTGTCTTTTCAAGGTTGAACTTAGCTCCAGAGGCCCTGCACCATGTTTTTAGGAGGCGTTCCAGAGTGTCATAGCGGTCAGAGTGGGAGAGGTATACTGTCGTGTCGTCTGCATATAGGTTGATTTTGATGATTGTTGTGGAGTGGGGGATGGCATATCCTGTGATGTCTGGTGTGTTTCTGATGGAGGCTGCAAGTGGTTCGATTGCTATGTCAAAAAGTAGGCATGACAGGGGGTCACCTTGTCGTACGCCTCGTGTCACTAGGTATGGGTTGCTTTGGACTCCATTAATGGCTACTCGGGTTTTGGCACATTTGTAGAGGGTACCGACTGTATCTACAAAGAGCATTGGGAGTTGGAATGTACGTAGGGTGTCGAGGAGATAGTGGTGATCTATTTTATCGTAGGCTTTTTCCTGGTCGAGTGCCACGATTGCGCCATTTTCTTCCATATAGTCTGCGTAGGCACTCATTGTTTCCGCTAGGCGTATTGGGTTAAAGATGGAACGTGTTGGAACGAAACCGGATTGGTCGGGGTGAAGTAGTTGGCAGGCATGTTTCGCTAGTTGCATAGCTAGGGCCTTTGTCATGATCTTATAGTCAGTGTTTAGTAGGGTGATGGGGCGATAGTTTTCAATCCTTGTTTTGTCTTTCTTCTTATATATCGGGCACATCCAACCGTCGGAGAAGTTGGATTCCGGATTCATGCTGTGCATCTGTATATTTTGGTATATATTTGTCATACATTTTATAATGTCGAAGGAGGGGGAGTTAGTTTTAGTTAGGTGGGTATGGCAGTCTAGTAGAGCTTTCCACAGTTCGTAGGGGAGGCCATCAAGTCTGGTGGCTGTTCCATTTTTGGAGAGTAGGAGCGCTGTGCGCACCTGGTCGGTCGTAATTGGGTGGTGGAGTTCGGTGTCTGGGGCAGTTAGTTTTTGAGTATCTGGGATTTGGGATAACACAGATTGCTGGGCTTCGTGGCGTGTGTGGTCACGATAGTCGAGGATATCCTTTTGTTGGAGTTCATTGTGGTAGTATTGCGCGATTCTCACCATCTCTGAGGATCTGGTTGTTAGATCGTTGGTTATGGGGTTGCGGAGGGCATATATGACATCCCTTGGTTTCCGGGGGGTGTTGGTACAGATCCAATATTTGTTGATACGTTCACCATTTGCGAACCATTGGGCTTGTGCTCGGGCCTTTGCATTTCGGCCTTGCTTTGCCTCCAGGTGTTGAATTTCCTGGCGGAGCAGTGCTGCATTGGTGCGCTGGTCTAGGTTAGAGTCAAGGACATTGTTCTGCTCCAGCTGGCAGAGGTCTTTTTTGAGCGTTGTTCTCTTATTTCTCATTTTTGCGAGTTGGACTTTTCCTGTTTTTTTGGCAAGCTCGTTAACATCTCTCTTAAAGGATTCCCAGAGGTGTTGTGGTGCCATTGGTATATTAGGTTGTGTTTCTAGTTGGGTTTGTAATGCTATACCATAGGACGCTACTTGGTCAAGGAAGACTTTGTCGGATAGGAGTGTAAGTGGGAGAGTCCATCTCCCTGGTCCAACAAAGGGCATATGTGTTGGGACGTGTCTAACTAGTACCATCTTATGATTAGAGGGTATAATTGTGTCGGTGGTTTCCCAATCGTATAATGTGGGGGATAATTGACGGGTAGAGTATATACGGTCTAGTCTCGAGAGCGAGTGGTTGTTGCTTGTGAATGTGTATGAGCGCGTGTTGGGATTATCATGGCGCCATTGGTCGAGTAAGTTGAGGCCTTCTCGGAATTCTCTCAGAGCTTCTCGTGCTGTATAGTTATCTGAGTGAGCAGGTGCTCTGTCAATCAGGTCCTCTGTGATATTGAAGTCCCCTAGCATGACGTCGACGTGCACTGGCATGTTTGGGTCAGTCAGTTTTTGGTGTATGTTGGTCCAGAAAGCTGGGTGTTCTTGGGCAGAATTTGGGGCATAGACATTAAGGATGGTGATCGAGTTGTCGTCGTTCCATTTTAGGGTTAGTAGTTGCACTCGTCCTGGTATAAGCTCTCTGGTTAAGATGTTGGTGGGGTTGAGTCTCTCTTTGTTGATCACAAAGGCTACGCCTGCAGACGCGCCTGGGTTGGAGGGTAGTGCTGAGTTGTGTACGTCAAGACGTTTTCCATAGAGGGTAGTAATTGTGTCTACATGGGTTTGTTCCAGGTGGGTTTCCTGAACGCATAGTATACTAATTTGTTTCTGGCGGATAAAGCGGTGGATGTCTGTCCACTTTGAGACCTGGTTTCGGGTTTCTGAGGTCACAGAAGAGTGCCCTTTAATATTGAGGGTCGCCAGTAGAATGTTTGCTCGAGTGTTGGCCGGTTGTTTCGGCCTTTGGTGTTGTGTTTCAGGGTCGGCTGGTGGGTTGTCCCTTGTTGGGTTAGGGCTTCCAGGTTGTGCAGCTTGGTTGTTAGTGGCTGGTGAGCCAGGATTGGGTGTGGGGTTGGGTTGGTGATTTGGTGCAGTGTCAGTTGGTTGACTGTTTTCCACATGTGTGGATCCACCTACCATCGCCCTTCTGCCATCGTCGAGGGGGGTCCCGGTGGCCTGTGGACCTACCTCTCTGGCATTGGGGAGGCACGAACCATGACCGGGGGAATTCAAACCAGATTGTGAGAGCCAGTTGGCAGAGAGAGAAGGAAGTGTGGCAGCTGACTCTACTCACTCCCATTGCCCAGCTGCTAAATGGGGGAGGAGGACATGTCCTGGTTTCTCGCGGGGGGTTTATGCTAGGGTTTGGAGGGGGCGTGACGGATCGGTTGTCCCTCCTGAGGTCTAGCTTTGTCTTGCAGACACGGAAGCCCGTGACCTAAATAGGTCGCCATTTGGGGGTGGGGGGGCATCGCTTTCCTGTCCCACGTACGGTCAGTAAATGTGGGCGTGCCCATGAATGTTAGGACGTCCTGACTGTCCCCAGCATCTGGACGTGGTGTCATGCGGTTGTTGGTCCAGTGGTCTCCGTCAAGCACTGTTTTGTCCGCTGATACTTTAGCTTAATGGGATTAATTTTGGGTCAAGGATTGTTTGGTGGTGCAAGGTGTGTTATTGTCCGAATGGTATAGGATGGCATGGCCATGTAGTTTTGGGATATCAGTCATGCGCAGTAATGTACTCGAAGTGTAGTTACTGGATAGGGGGAGATTCAAAGTATGTATGTCGTAGTTAAGAGATGGAGTGGGGAGGGTTCAGAGTAGATTCATCTAAGGGTTATGTGATGGTAGGTAGCCGTGGCGTTCAGAGTCACTTTCCTTTTACCATATTGTTCTTGGCCTTTGGGCCGCCTTTTTGTTTTTGCTCATGGGGTGGTCCATTCCAGTGGGGTACACTAGGGAAGTTGCAGAGACCCCGTGGGTGGGAGATGGAGTGGCAGAGGGTGCACAGGAAGAGGGGGGTAGCAGTTCCAGTACCATATAGTGAGGTTGGGTATCCGAGGGATGTAAGGAATTCCTGTAGGGCTGTCCAGGCGTCGGGACTGATGGTGGGGGAATCAGCATATATATTGAAGCGTGGTGTTTCAATCCCTCCCGCCACTTTGTAGTCAAGGAATTCGACTCACACGGAGTCGATGAATATGTCTATATATTTGGGGGCCTGTGCCCTGACATCTTCCCGTTGGAAGAAGGGGTCTTTGTCGCTTAAGACCATGAGGATTGTTTCGCGGATCTCTAGTTCTGCCCAGGTGGATTGGACAACCTGATGGATGATATCAGGGCGGTCAGTCGTGAAACCGGCAAGGTTGAGCAGCAGGGTGGGTAGCAATCTTTCCACGAATGGGCATGCTTCAATCGTGAGGGCTGCTGAGGACCAGATGCTCTGGCTGACTAGTATATCTCTGATCTCTTCGGATATGTGGTGGATAAGGAATGTGTTGGGACTGGCATTGACAGGGAAGCCGGTGGCAGGGGTTGGGGGGGACACGATGCAGTTTGTGTCTTTCGCATTGTACACAGTGGAGATGTCGTTAACAATGTCCTTGATGCGGCGCGTGATGACGGGGTTCATCTTGGTAGGGTCACTCCCATCGTAGTCAAAGACACGCGCCAGGAGTTTCGGGTGATCTACATTGATCCACTCCTCTCGTGCGGTGCCCTTCAGATCTGCTAGGAGCTGACCTGGGAGCACTAGGTGGATGGCTGGGAATCCTTTATCAGGGACCGGTGTGAACTTGGTCAGCTTCGCCTTCGCTATGTTGGGCGAGGTAGAGATCATGCGGCGGTTTCTCTCCGAGACTTGTATAAATAATGCAATGAGGTCGCAGTCGGAGGTGGTGAATGATGGAGTTGGGAGGGGGGGTGCACGCTTAGGGGTGGCTATCAGCGGCGTTTGTGGGGGAGGGAGTGGCTGGGCCTCTGTTGGGGTATGTTAGATGTGTGTATAGTGGGAGGGGACGTGATCGTACCCATTCATTCCTCTGGGTGGGGATCTGGTTGTATTGTCTGAGTTGGTGTTACTCCATTCGGGGGTGGATCATTTTGGTGTGTCTTTGGCAGCAGGGTGGGGGGCATTGGGGTAGTGGGTGTCGGAGACATGGTGTGGTCGTCATGGTGCTCTAGGGCATCCTCAAAACTGTTTGGGAAGAACTGAGGGCCGCCAGGGGGGCGGTTGATGGGGTTGTGTCGGGAGGCGACGGAGGTAACTTTGGCATAGGACTTCTCTTTGCCCATAGTTAGGGATTGTGGTTGGGGGTCGTGGGTTGGGTGGGCAGTTTATATTGCAGAGGGGAGGACGTAAATGCAATGGAGGTACAACATGTTTGTGGGTCTGGGCTCGCCTGCGCATCGGAGAATGGAGACGGCAGGCTTGGGGAATGGAGGGTGACGTTTCATACTTGTGGGCGGGTGCGTCGGCTCTTGGGCGTACGGAAGGTTTGCCCTTCTTATGGTGTGGCTTAGGGGTTCCGCAGGCGGTGGCTCCATTTGAGCCGTTGGATGACGGGGCTGGGTGTTAGGGCGTTGCTAGGGTCGGGGACACTTGGTGGTTTGCCAGAGGTTTTGGAGGTCAGCGCTGGGCTCGCCGGTGGGTTTGATAGGTGGGGATGTAGGGGTGGTTTGTAGGGGGAGACTTGTGTGCGTTTGTGGGGTACACTGGATGCCTCCGACCACGTCAGGTGGGTAGGGATTGTTTGGGTGCGGGTTTTATATGTGGCTTGATGGTGCTGGATCAACGTTTAGTCGTTTCATGGTATATTATAGGGTGGACACCTTTGTTATGTTCATTGGTTGTGTTTAGTGTAGGGGGTTGGCGTTTGGTGGTTGTGCGAGTGTAGAGGGTTGGGATATACTGTGCTCGGGCGGTGTGGTGTTGGACAGACCTCCTTCTTAGTACAGGTAGGTGTTGCATTTGGTTTAGTTTCATGGTTTCGTTCTGGGACGGTTCATACGTCGTGTAGGGGGCATTTTTATGTTATTTTCGTGCCAGTATGCTCGCCTTGTCCCGCCTTTTGGGCGTGGGAAAAAACCGACCGTGGTGATGGTGCAGGTTCAAGGGGCCCCCCCATAACCAAGATTTATGTAAGTTGTAACGGTGACATTTGTTGACCTCGACTTTAGTGCTTATTGTGGCCCGCTGGCATGCCGGCGAATTCGGAATCCGTGACTGAGTTCCACCTGATCAGTCAGGCG